>CAUYQV010115279.1:0-20476 GCA_963574575.1 Galagoides demidoff
ATCTTGAAATTTTCCAACAATTTTGGTAAAAATAATGAGCTAGATTGCTAGCTCCTGCCTGAAGTATATGAAGAGAGATATCATTCTTCATTGGCTGAAAATGCTTTCATTGCAAATTTGTTATAGAGTCAACAAAACTAGTTAGTTACTGTATCCTAGGGTATTATTCTGTATACAGATATAATTATTGCTTTCTAGATTTATACTTGTAAGGCATAAGCATAAATCAAAGAATTAAAAACATTTATATCCATATGGAATTAGGACTACCCATGTATAATGTGCATGCTTATTTTCCCCTCGAACGTTTGGGCAAAAAGTGTGCACTGTATATGACAAAATATATGCAGCAGTTACATTGGGCTTTGGAGCTCTGCTGATCTATACTCTTTCTTTCTTCCATTTTTTTTTTTTTTAATTTAGAGACAGGGTCTTGCTCTATCAACCAGGCCAATGACCTGATCAGAGCTCACTGTAACTTTGAGCCTCTGAGCTCAAGCAATCCTCCTGCCTTAACCTCACTTATAGCTGGGACTACAGGCATGTGCTAACACAGCTGGCTAATTTTTCTTATTTTTTTGTAGAGACAAAGTCTTGCTATGTTGCTCAGGCTGAGCTCAAACTCCTACCCTCAAGCATTCCTCTTTGCTTCCCAAAGTGCCAGGATTATAGGTATGGGCCACTGCACCTGACCTGCTGGCCAAGCTCCTGATGTGCTTATAGTCTTGCTACTAGCAGGTATAAAGGAAGAAACCAGATCGTCATTGTCAAAATTGGCTTCAGGTTTTATTTTAAAACAAAGAAAGGAAACAGACTTTTAATTACCTATCTGATTAACCTATAAAAAATTCCCTAGCTATGGTGCCTAAGAAAGTCTTCAGCCACTACTCAGCCCAGTTCCACATGTTGGTGTTTGACACTGTCTGGGTTCTAGGAATATTGGAGAAAGTTGCAGAATGGTTTACTGGAAAGATGATGTAGAATTATATGTAGTTTCTGCTATTTCCTGGCTCTTTGGCCTTTTGCAAGTCCCTTTTCTTTTTGAATCCTTACTCCCTCATCTATAAAATCCTTTTTCTCACAGTATTCTGGCAAGGAACAGATGCGATAATGGCCATAAAATGAACTTGCATGGAGGTACTGTGTGCTGAGCTGCGAGAGCCATGTTTTAATAATCTAAGAAATGCTCTCTTATGTTAGTAAAATTGCATCATAATGAAGGAAATGGAATTTAAGCTGGTTCTATATGTGTGTATCTTGAGACCAGTATATTTACAACAGGTGTTGTTATGAACAAAGCACAATTGACAATTTCAAAATAACATCTATCCTCAGAAAATACTTTTTCCCCAGCCCTAACCCCATATCTCTTGAGTTCCTCCTCCTCCATCCCCACTTTCTCTCAACTCAGCTTCTCAAAAGCCCAATCAGGCCCCCTGGAGAATGCAAACCACCATCCTTAGTCCTCAGAGACCAGGTTCAGAGAAAGTGTAAGGTGGAGATGAAGATACCAGCTTGACAAGGCCAGAAATGGTGCCCTGGGGGTGAAGAAGGGTAGGAACATTTATGCATCAATATTGGTCTTATCACATCGTCACCTGTGCCGAGTGCACATGATGCCATTGGATTTCACAGTAAGGGCCACAAACTCTACCTGGACAAGTCCTGGGAAGCGTCCCAGTGGAGGTCTTGGCATTGGGACTTGGAGTTGAGAGCCAGTGCCTGAGTGTGGAGCATGAAGCAGCCTGCTATGAATTAAGGAAGAGAAATACATCCTGTGTGCCCAGAATGTCCACAAGTTGGAAAGAAGAACATAGATGATGAGGCTGGGCAGGGTATTTGGGGATATTTGGGGTGTGTATGTGTGATATAACCTAGCTGTTTTCTTTTCTTTCTTTCTTTTTTTTTTTTAACGTAGCTATTTTCAACACAATCTCCATTCTTTTGTTCCAGATGACTCCTTCAGTCTAGTAGTTGGTTTGCAAATGATCCTTACCTCCCACGACCACAGGGGAAGTTTGTGAGACCCTGTGGATCCCCCTGGGCAGTCATCCCTACCCCCTTAAAAATTGCAGATGTATGCTGGTAGCATCTTCCTGTGTTCACATAGGCAGTGCTTAATGTTTATTTTCTGGTGTGTCAGATCACTGAGCCACAGGGGACAGAAACCTAGCTTAAAGTGACCGATAAAGTGACCGCAAAAAAAGATAGTGTATCTTATAACTGAGTACCGGTTAGGGCTGGGGGTGGGTGTAGCCCTCAGCAGTCCCAGGCTTACACCTTAATAACCCTCCAGGAAAAGAGAGATTTCCATTTCCACTCATTTTGGCTAGCCTCATGAACACGTACCCATCCCTTAACTCTCATGGCCTTAGGAGAGTGGACTATGGTGATTGGCCAATGGTAGCAGCCCGGCTACTCAAACCTCTTTGGACTGGAGTGAAGGAAGGGCAGGTTCCTAGTGGGAAACCTAGATGCTGTTACCAGCAGTGGGAATGGATCTTGAAGAGACTTAAGGAACAGATGCCAGTAACATATGGCTTCCTTTCCATCTCATGCTATCACACTGATAAGCAATGAGAAAAATGACCCACACTAGAGATAAGGAACATAGCAATTGTTAGAGATTTTTATAGAGGAGAGAGGAGTGACTGTAGGTAATGTGTAATATGTACAGCAGAATAAAAGATTTGCAATGAAAATTGTGGGTTTTTTTTTAGCATCTTCTTTGCTGAGGAGTCTTCAGGAAAAAGAGAACTTGATTGCACCTAATTGCTCATAAAAGTGTTCAAAAGACATTTTATCACACAGTTTAGATGGGTAAACACCTAGGAATTGAGCAGTGCTCAACCAAAGTAACAGACAGAGTGGGAAGTTCTGACTTCATCCTGCATGTATTCAGGCTTTAGCCAGGGCAGCCTGTGTTCATTGCTTAAACCAAGGAGTTGTGTTAACTCAGGACAGATGGTGCTTAATACTGACCACACATGAAGACTGGTGGCCCCAGGCTCCCAGGTCAGGCAGAAGGGAAGACAGATTTGCTTCCATATGGGATGGGTACCATTAGATGCTGTGGCTTAGAAGTGAAACTATGGAATTATTTTGACTAGGCAAATATTATTGCTACTCTTGGTAATTTTAACAGTCTTTTCATAGCAGGGCTCTACCATTTACCTAATGCTTTCAGACACATCTGTTCACTGTATCCTCATAATAATCGTGTGCAGGAAAGTTTGTTTATCTCCATTTCTACAGATACTGAGTGGCTGACTCAAGATCACAAAGCTATACCGTGGTATTGGTGCCAACACGTTAGCATTAGTGTCCATACCTTTGACTCAAAATCTGGAATTGGTTTCACTATCCATAATTACTTGCCCAGCCATCCTCAGTTGTTAAAGTATTGCATTTCTTTATATGCCTGTCAGTGTAAGCTCCATAATTAAACTGTCCACATTCAGTGCTCAGCTTCCCTCTATGTCCATTGGGGTCCTAAGAATCTTCTCCAGTCGTCCTTGACCCCATTCTTTCCTCTCTATAACACATAGACTTGATGGTCCAGCAGAAGAAGGAAGAAAATATTAAATCTTTTATTTGCATTTATTTTTAAGTAAATAAATGCCACTAATCTTTAAAGATTTTTTTAAAAGTAAATATGTTGCAAAAATAGTACTGAGATTTCCCATGTACCTTTTCTCCAGCTTCCTCTTGGGTTAGTATCTTACAAAATCAAAACTAGGAAATGAAACACGGATGCGGTGCTGTGAACTGAACTGCGGACCTTATTCAAAATTCAGCAGCTTTCCCACGAGTGCCCTTTATCTGGACCTGGATCCTATCCAGGAACTCACATTGCATTTAGCTGTCCTGTCCTCCCGTGCCTCACTCCAAACTGTGACAGTTCCTGCCTTTGTCTCTCATGACTTTGCCACATTTGACGAGAACTGTTCGGTGCTTTTATAGCATGTCCTTTGATTTGAGTTTTTCCGATCTGTTTGCATGATTAACTTGAGGTATGTCTTTTTTGGAAAGAAGACCACAGAAGCGATGCTGTATCCTTCCCAGGGCCGCACGTCAGGCAGGGGGAACGTGACATGGGTGGACCTTGTCACTGGTGATGCTCATTTTGATCACTTGCATAAGGCACTGCCTGCCAGGTGCCTTGTAAAGTTACTGGAATAGCTTGTGGAGAGATACTTTGTATCTCATTTCTCAGCTTACTTTTGCCCACCCATTTTTAGCCTCCATTAATGATATTTGCTTGCAACAATTACTACCATGCTGTTGGCCTGCTAAGTTTGACTAATATTTAACACATAAATTTGCTTTAGTGCCTTTTCTCCTCAGATGTCATGTTATGTGGTCATATGCCAAATAATATTTTTGCCATTTTCCTTCTTTATTTCTCTTCACCTATGTGCATATTTTTACCCACTTAAAATAATTCTTCAGGTATTTTATAAGTACCTTTCTTTAAAAAGCACAAAAAGAATTTTGGGGGAAGCACATCACAGACTTGCAGAATTGACAGGAGGCCGTTTCCTCAGGCCCCCAAACTCCTGAGCACGGACTTGCCATCCTGTTTCACGAGCAGCTCCCTGAGGCGTCTTGCTCAGTGGGCAGAACAGCATGTCGCTGGCCAGCGTCTGGCAGCACCGGTTTCCACGCATCTTGGGAAGCAGATTAGGGGAAGTGATGGATGCTGAGATTGGTTTTGACAGATCTCTAATTTTCTTTCTAATTGAAAGCTGTTGTTGGAAATGGTTCTTAGCAGTGCCTCTTATGGGAATTGAGTTTCCATCCCCCTCTGAGCTCCTTTGCTTTCTTTTCCCACTGGCTTCTGCAGACTGTGGATGCCAAGGGGGAGAAGTATGGTGGTGCCCAGGACGAGCAGTCCGGCAATAATTGTATTCTAACCTAGGGAGAGGAGAAAAGTCTCTTTTCTTGCCTCCTTCTTAGGTAGGAATGGACTGTCTAGCATTGGCATTCATTCCTTAGCAATAGATCAGCAGTGAAAAGAATAATAATTAAAGATTAAAGAACGAGTGCAGACCCCATTCTCTTTGTCATAAATGCTGTTTGCTTTCAGCGTGCCTTCCCAATGGGTGAAGGATAGGAACAGAAAGTATGAGAAGTTGACTCTACCATGGCAAGTAGGGATTTTAAAAGTTCAACTCATGGGCAATGAATGTAATGCAAATTAGAGCAAGAATGAGCTGCCATTTTATCTATTAAATTAGCAAACTTTTTTTAAGTGGGGTAGGGGAGGATTTGTGTGTTTTTGAGTTGCTGACAGTAAGCTCAGTGCTGATGGTGCCATCTCATCCACTGATGCTGGACATACACATTGGTTCAAAATATCTGGCAAGACGTTATCAAAAGCCTGAAGAACATACAAGCCCTTTGACTTAATAATGTCATTTCCAGGAATCCTTACTTAGAAAATAATAAAAAAAAATAATAAGGAAAAACTATCATTTAGATTTATAACAAGGTTACTTTTTTTCATAGATACAAATTAGAAATAACATAAAAATCTAGCAATAAGGTTATGAATAGTCTAGCAATAGATGTAAATGTTGATATATCAAAATAATGTAGTGATTAAAAATGATGTTTACAAAAGGCCTTTATGAAGTGGGGAAGGTTTATGTTATGCCCTAAAGTGAACCTCATTATTGTAAAAAATGTAGGGAAAAATAATGGGAAGAAATATACCACAATGTTAATGTGATAGCATTTCTGGGTGTTAGAATCTCTACCCCTACCACCTTTAAAAAAAAGTTTCTATGCTTACTTCTTAGCCTGTTTAATTGTGTTCCACTCAGCATTTTATCCAACAATATTGTTTGAAATCAATATTGATTAAAGGCCAGTTATACTGTATAACGGCACTGATTTATTATATCTCTGTCAGGCTCAGTGTTTCTGTTTTCACATATTCGGCAGTTGATTCTAATACTGAGAGGTGCCTTCTCCTGACTACTCAGTAAAGTGTAGTTCAGGTGATGAGGACCAGCGTGCCCTTGTTTTGAACAAAAGTCTTTGAGTTTCTCTATCAGCTCTGCTGGTAGCTGCTGTCCCCAGAGAGAACTCCACAGGGGCTCCACCTGCATGAGCCCCTTTCGGTGGCCTTGCTATCAGGGGTCTGGTTGTTGATGATATAGCCACAGTGTCAAAATTCCAGAGTTTCTAGTACTTACAGACCCTGCAGAGGTTGGGGGAGGGGTAGCCAGTATGCCAAGAGGCCTCAGGGCTGTGGGAGCCCTGGAAGGGAGAGAGAGGAGAATGTGGCAGCTAACACTGCATATTGAAGGATGGAGCGTGGTTTACTTTAAATTGGCAGGGAAATGCCTGCACAGTCCATTTAAAGGAAGCTGCAGGAAAGTGGGGGGCCCAGGCTGGTAGGTGGGAAAGGTATCGCTAAGTTCTTATCTCTGGCTACTGGCTTGTGCCAGGTAGGTGTGGTGTAGATATGGATAGTGTGTCTAAAGTGCCTGAGCCCTGCCTCTGCTATGAGAAAGTTAAAGTCATGTTTGAAATGAATATCAAGGTAATATAAAATGATGAGCATTCACCACAGCGTTCTGGTCTTCCCACAGTGTGCACGTGCTGTCCATCCCTTTGACCTCTCCATCATTTTCCTTCTACCATTATTTCATGGCCTGTGAATACTATGGACTCAGGGTATTAGGAAAGAGCCTGTAAGAAATGGTACTAGGGGCTCGGCGCCTGTGGCTCAAGTGGCTAAGGCGCCAGCCACATACACCTAAGGTGGCAGGTTCGAATCCAGCCCGGGCCTGCCAAACAACAATGAGGGCTGCAACCAAAAAATAGCTAGGCGTTGTGGCAGGCACCTGTGGTCCCAGCTACTTGGGAGGCTGAGGTAGGAGACTCGCTTGAGCCCAGGAATTGGAGGTTGCTGTGAGCCGTGATGCCACGGCACTCTACCCAGGGGGATAGTGTGAGCTCTGTCTCAAAAAAAAAAAGAAATGATACTGGGACCTATGGGAGCACCAAGGAACTCGTACAGGGAAATGCTCTTAAGGAAGCTGCCAATGAAAATCAGTAGGTGTAAGGGCTGGGAGATCATTTGACAATGAGGGTACCGTAAACAACAGCACAGATGGAAGGCTTAACTGATAATTGTGTAGAAAAGCAGGGAATGGGTACGAGAGATGACATGGCTTCAGAGGATCTAGAGTACACACAGGAAGGTTGCCGGTATACAGTATACTGATTCCAGACTTTATTTCCACAAATCCTCAGCTGTGATGATCCTGTATAACTGGTTTAGTTGTCCCTTCTGTTCCAGGCACACATTGCTTCCAACATAGTAAGTGTGGTCTATATATATACTAAATTTGGTAAAACTGGCTACGTGCATGACTTTCGTATTTGTGGGAAGGGTACTTATTTTTCAAACAAGGGAGGGACAGAGGAAGGAAGAAATGATGGAAGGAAAAGGAGAGGGTAAGAGACTAGGAGATGGAGAGAGAAAGAGGTTGGGGAAGGGACAGAGAATGACAGAGGGGAAGAGGGAGAGAGGGAGGAGATGGACAAAGAGAAGGAACTGTTTTGCCAGCGAACTCCCCATGTCTCACACCGGGTTGCAGTGGTTGCTTAGGATCTGCTAGACACGTGTGATTTAGAAACAGTGTTAGGAGAGTTCATCACGTTAGCTGTCCTTGTCGATGTCACAGGTGGGACCTGGCAGTACAAAAGGGGATTCACTGTCACATGAAAGAGCTTGTTCCTGTGAATGTTCACCTGGGCTGTGGGCCTTGCTCTAATCTTAGATGATCCTCAGCTCATGTTAGGAGTTTAGGAAGTGATCTTTGAAGTTTCTTAACATCCAATGATTTTGTGGTCCAATACGAGTTATCCAGAAATCTGAACTTTCTGAGAGAAGGAGCCAACAGCCTTATTCTGGTGTCTTGTGCTGTATGTAAGACTTCCATGAACAGTCCCTGAACAAGAAAAGTCACTTTGTGAAGATCTTTATTTAGATGTAACAACAGGTTTGGGTAGCTGACCAGTTGGAGGTCAAAATAAATGCATTTGTAAAAATTAGGTATCCTATATTAAATGCCATGCCTTGTCACAGTTAATCCTCACAGCTCTCCTGTGAAGTGGATATACTGCTGTGCTCATTTTCTGGAGCTCTAGAAGGGCTGAGAGGTCATGGAAAGTAGCATCACTAGTAAGTGTCAGAGCCAAGAGTAGGCCCAGATCTTGCCACTCTAAGATCTGTGCACATAGCTGCCAACCATGTACGTACTTTTTCTCTACTTTGTTTTCCTTTAGAAGAATCAGTGACATTTACAAACATCCTGAGCCTCAGTTAACTGAGAACAATGGTAACAACATGGCCGCCGTAGGCTCAATATGCCCACAGATGTGTGTGTTTGGCCCACAGGGGTTTTCTTAAAGAATGGAGTCAGTTGCTAATGTTTAAAAATGGGTAATTTGGCCTTGGGCCCACAGCACTGCGAGGCTGGCTGGAGCTCAGTAACTGTTGCTCCTTTCAGGTGGGGCATTTATTTGCTGTGCGGTTTGCTGCCTTTCCCCTTTGACCTCCCTCCAGTATTGACATTAGTTCTCAGGTTGAAAGAAAAACTCTGCCTTTTGGATAATGCAGAAATGGGGCAGTCCATTCCTGAATGATTATGCCACCACAGCAACCACAGAATTGAAATGCTGCCGATGTAAAAACCTCCCCTCTCCCCCATTGTCCCTTTAAAAGCAACTGAATACCATTTCTGAAAATAAAAATTGTGTAAAAATTATAAGGTACGTACTGTGCAAAAGGATTTTTATGTGTACAAAAGGCTTTGCCCAAGTGTTCCCTGAAAGGATGAGCTCAGTTATTATTCTTTTATAAAGACTTTAAATTTAGTGCAACTTCTTAGAAATGCCTCTGATATACAGAGTATGGTCTTTTTGTATTTAAATAGCTTCTACTGTTCAAGGCTACTATGGCAATGTTGGGAGCTGAAATGGTTGCAGACTGTGTAGGTGCCAGGACTGTGTGATGTTTTCAGAGTTTGAGGAGCCTGAGTTCAGGCTCCTGGTCTTACATGTGCTAGCGCTGCATGTTTGGGATACCTTCACAACCTCTGGGGGTTTTTTTTTTTGTTTGTTTTAGTTTTTTGTAAAATGGAGTTGTTCAAGGATGAAAGCATTATTAATTTATATGCTTATATGTGATTATGTCACTTAAACTCAGTGCCTGGCATCTTAACATATTGCACCTTTTTAGAGCTATTACTGTTTTTCTCTTCATGGTAGTCCCCAAGAAGCCCTTTTGACTAATATTTCTGGAAAAGTTTTATAAGATCTAAGAAACCAGTGCCTCAAGGATGGTGACTTTTTCCTTCTACCGGAAGCAAAACCAAGAGTAAATGTCTGTATTTGGAAAGAAGGGATCACTGATGGACAATTTCCTAGTGATGGTGTTTGGAAACAAAGCCAGCAACCTGGTGCAGTTGCTTGCTGGTAAGAGCCTGTGCAGTCTGGGGTAGCTCTGGACTCATTTTGGCTTCTGGGCTGAGCTTCTGGGGCTCTGACCACACTGAGGAAGATTGCCCCTCAAATGGGCTCTCTTTCCCCCAGGTCGTCAGCCCGTCGACTGTGCATACTTCTTCTGTGCAAGAGATAGATGCTGCGTGTTTCCATGTGGAATTGGGAGGATAAGCAGTGGAACCTAATTCTGTTCCTTCTCTTCTGCCTTTTGCACCATCTACTTTGTGGTTCTTAGAGTGTTCCCTGTCACTCTTATCATTTCATTCCTCCTGCTGTGGGCTGCTGGAAGGGGCTGTGGGGCACTCAGTAAGAAAAAGCAGCAGAGCTCTCTTCACTCTTCTTGTCTCATGACAAGACCTTGAGGATGCCATTCCCTACTGTACTGTGGCAGACATTGCTTGTCTTCCCTCAGTATTCCTTCTCCCTGATTTCTTTTATGTTGAAGTTTAGGAGAGCACAGGATAAAGACTATATTTTCCAGCTTCCCTTGCAGCTAGGTGGGTCATGTCCCTAAGTTCTGAGGGACAGATGTGTGAACCATTGGCTCAGGCACTCAGAGGAAGAAACAAGCCCTCTCTTCTTCCTTTTCCTCCTTCCTCCCAGCAGCTGGAATGTGGTTATGGTACTAGGGAGCCATCCTTGACCTGTGGATGAGGGTGGCAATAGGAGGAAGGAAGCTGGGTTCCTGAAACCATGCCATCTCCACCTTGGCCCTGGTACAGAAGAGAGGAATAAACTTTCTCTTCTTTAAGCCACTGTGACTTTAGTCTGTGTAATAACTAATCTAGAAACTTTTTTTCTCTCTGTCTTACACACATGCAGAAAATTCCAGTCCTTTGTGACTAAAGATTTTGTTTGGATCTATAACCCATGTGGCCAAAAGTTGCTGTTGATGCCTAAGGCACAAACCCTAATACACGGTAGGAGTTAGAGAAATCTGAGTTTGAATTTGGGGTCTGTGCCTTACCAGTTATATGACCTTGAGCAAATTAATTAATCTCTCTAAGCCTCATCTCCCCATCTGTAAAATGGAATAATAATGCCTAACTTATGGAGTGGTGAACATGTTTCTAAAGTATTTATCCAGTTGATTGATACAGGCAAATGTTCAATCAATGGGTAGACACATGTATCTGGTGGGGTTACCTTTAGCCAGGAATACAGAGATGGTCTCTGCATGACCATATGATGTCATTAGATGACTACAGGGTTTGGGGTGTTGGTTGTAATAACAAGTCATCAAGCATTATTTGTTAGCAGCATGAGCCACCAGGCACAGGTCTGTGGACACTCCCCAAGCAGCTCTTTTTCTGCTCTTTTCGTCCAGTATCTGTTTCCTGCAGAGCTCCCCCACTGCCATTACTTTAAATTATGATCACCTTTACATTTCCTTGGTCATGCTGAAGCCCTTTCATTGCGCTAGAATTTAGAACAGTATGTTTTTGTTTTTTTTTTTAAGGGACATAATCTCACTTTATTGCCCTTGGTAGAGTACCGTGGTGTCACAGCTCACAGCAACCTCCAACTCGTGGTGTCACAGCTCACAGCAACCTCCAACTCCTAGGCTTAGGCAATTCTCTTGTCTCAGCCTCCTGAGTAGCTGGGACTACAGACACCCGCCACAATGCCCGGCTATTTTTTGTTTGCAGTTTGGCCAGGGCTGGGTTAGAACCTGCCACCCTTGGTATATGGGTGGTTTTAAAACAAAATAACCCCAAACATATTTGCGTTCTGTCTCATTGATTTTATTTTGTAAAATGATTTTCCAAATCTTAGTTGTTTTGGTCAGTTAATTATTTTTACTTCTAGGAAGAAGCCTATCTTTCTGGCATATTACTCAGGGTCTTGTAGGCATAGCTTAAATAACCTTTGATATTTGACTATGGAGATCATGGTCTCAGTATTTTGGTCATTGTGGTAGTTGTTCCATGTACCCATTTGTAGGTGACTTTCAGGTTAGTACATATGTCTAATGTTTGCAGGAAGCAGGAGAGTCTAGGGATTTGAATATATACATTCCAAAGTTAGACTATCTGGGGTCACATTTCAGCTTTATACTTACTAGTTATGTGACCTCAGCAACTTTCTTGATTCTTTAAGCCTGAGTTTCTACATCTATAAAATATGATAATAATTTATATCTCAAGGGATCATTAGAAGGATAAAATAAGTTGATGTTGTAGTTTCTTATTGTACAAATATATGCCCACCCTAATTGTAACACAATGGCAAGTATTTGTAATCTCGATATATCTAAATATAGAAAAGGTACAGTTAAAATACAGTATTACAGTCTCGTGGGACCACCATTGTATATGCAGACTGTCCCTGACTGAAACGTCATTATGTAGCACATGACTGTATTTGCAATAGAAACTGGATGGCCCCCAAGGCCTAAAATATTTTCTTCCTGGCCCTTTCTGGGAAAAGTCTGCTGCTGCTGGTTCTTGGCAAATTCAGGGTAGGGTTTGATTCAGGAACATGGGTCTGGTCTTAGCTCTGCTGCCAAACTTGCTTATTTCCTTAGCTGGGTTAGTTTTCTCCTTGCTCTCAATTTCCTATTTTGTTCATGTCATAGGATTATTTTAAGGACCTAAAAAAATTATATGTATGAGGGTGTACGAAAAAGAATATGAACTTGTGATGTAGTGCTACATGAGCAAAACCTGACCTATATAACAATGGGTGTCATTCAAAACTATTTTGTATTTTAACCATGTTTCTGGAAAAATCACAACATAGCTACAAATTAGAATCTTAGGTGACCCTGAGTGGTGGGATTATGAGTGATTTTTAATTTTCTGTAACTCTGTGCCTTTGGGTTTTTTTTTCTTTTGGGGCTTTATGCATTGATGTATAATTAGAGAAATTATTTTAGAGTAATACAAGCATACGGGGAGTAGAAATAACACAATTTAACAATGTCTTGGGCCTCTTGGGCCCTGGTTCTATATTGTGCTGAAAAGAAAGACAAGGTGCCATGCCAGAGAGCGTCTCACGGAAACACCATCCCATTGCTTTATGTGCCACCTGCAAACAGGTTCTTTCTGTACTTTTTCAGACTTGGCACCTGAGTCTGGCATCACCTGTGTGCTTTGGAGCACGTGTTTAGGATTTGTGACTTTCCTCGGACCCCACAGAACTCCCAGATGCTATAGGACCTCTGTGCTCAGCAGTGAGCTGCAGACACACCAGCCTAAACTTATGAAACTGTTCCTGACCAGTCTTGCTTTTTTAAGTCCATCTAGGACTCATGGCCAGGACTGCCAAGTCCCTACAACCTCTGGCTTTGAACATCAGTTGTCCATCCATGTGGGAGTTGCATAGAGAGCTGAAAGCGGGGTGGTATGGGCTGGTCTAAAGGGGCAAACTTCCCCACTGGAGGCTGTGCCCTTTCATTCAGAGAAAGGCTCTGGTTATGGGCACCACCTCGCTCGGTCCTGGACATATCACTTCCATACATGCAGCTTCCTCAGTCAGTCAGGAGCTACCCTCCTTATGAGTGTGTGGTTTTGTAGTCTCCAAGATGAATGTGGCTGATAGAATTCCTCCTTTGTTCTCCGGGGGCCTGGGCAGACCAAATGCTCTCCAGAAGGCATCTCAGCAGGTGTTCTTGGATGTGTGCACTTTATTTAGGCTTCTTCAAGCTATAGCACTTAGTGGACAGCCTAGATAGAAAATGCAGCAGCCAAAAAAAAAAAAGAATTCAAGAACTGTGAATGCTGTTCACTTCCATTAGAAGGAAACTTATTTACTATCTTGCATCCTCAGTTCACACTGTGTTTTTGTTCCCACGATAAAAGATAGACTGGAGCACTATAAGTCAGTGGCTAAATATTCAGATCAGAGTCAAGTGCACCTGTGTTCTGGTGCTGGTGCTGCCATAAACTGGCTAAGTGCCTTTGGGAGGGCCTTTAGCCTTGGGAAGCTTTTGGTTCCTTACTGGTAAGAGGAAGATATAAAAACTCCTTCATGGCATTCAGACAATAAATGAGACATTATGAAGTGATACTTAGTACAGTCAATGGCAGGAGTTTATTGTTTACCTATTAAGACATCCTTTGGCACATTCATTTAGCCCTTAGAACAGCTGCACATGGCCTGTTTGTATCTCTCATCCATCTCAACATTTTGTGCTGAGCTTAAGAAACTGTCATGCTTAAAAGTTGAACTGGGGGACAATTTACATCTTTTTTTATTTCTATTTACTAGTGAAATCTTCCTCACATATCCAAAGTTCCTGCCATTTTCATATTTTATCAAGAAAATAAAAATAAATAATATGGTAGCAGCAAATAATTACATGCAACCAGGCATTGGACTAAGCATTTTACTCAATTTGATCTTCACATTAACCCTATGAAGTTCAAACTTTTATTATTCCCATTTTGTAGATTAGGAAATGAGGTACAGAGAATTTAGGTAACTTGTCTGAGGTTGTTCAGCTAATAAATGATGGAGTTGGGATTAAAACCCAGACTGTCTGGTTCTGGACACTGGCTCTTAACCACTCCTTGAGAATTTCCTAGGTAACCATGCTTTTGGCCTTTCCATGGTTGAATCTAGTCTGCTCCTTTAAGAGCTAGGCAGTAATAGTTGAACACATTCAAAGCAAGGTTTCACTCTGGCCTTGGAAGGAAATGAATCATGCTTATTCTTTGAATGCTTACTTTAAAAAAAAAGTCTTTTCACTAGAGCTGTGAAATGCCAAACAAAATGAACCAGATGTATCCTTTTGTATGAAGGTAAACTCTCTCCAGGTAGCTCAAGATAAGAATTAAACAAGTTGTTAAATTAATTGAGAAGAATAAATATCTTTCTGTTCTTAAATCTTTGGGCTTCCATTTGTCAATGTGTCAAGAACGAAGGCTTCCAATGGAGAATTTCCTCAGGCAAGGTTGTTTCTCAGCCTAGGCACTTTTGATATTTTTAGCTGGATAATTCTTTATTGTAGGGCCTTTCCTGTGCCTTGTCAGATGTCTAGCTTCTAACTTCTTTTTTTTTTGAGACCGACCCTCAAGCTATCCCCCTGGGCAAAGTGCCATGGCATCACAGCTCATAGCAACCTCCAACTCCTGGGCTCAAGAGAGTCTCCTGCCTCCGCCTCCCAAGTAGCTGGGACCACAGGCACCTGCCACAACGCCCGGCCATCTCTTGGTTGCAGCCATCACTGTGGTTTGGTGGGCCCGGGCTGGGGATTCGAACCCACCCCCTTAGGTGTACGTGGCTGGCGCCCTAGCTGACTGAGCCACAGGCGCTGAGCCTAGCTTCTAACTTCTAAAAGCCAGTGGCACTGTGTCCCCCTCCACACGCACACATTTCTCTCCGGGGGTGCAAAATCACCCCTGGCTTGGGACCCCCCCACTTAATCCCAATAGGCCTGTCTTGGAATTTGGGTTCTCTCACTTCGATAGTAGGTCAGTGTGACCACTAACATCTTTTAAGCCCTCTCAACATTGGGTTTCCTCATCCATGTTCCGAAGGGCATGCTAATCCTTTTCCGTAGGATGACTGAGAAGATGAAATGAGAAAACCTAATTAAATTATCATGAATGGTGTATGTAAATATATTTATTGTATTTTATTGTTCGTTTCCTTTCGGCTCCCAAATTCAACAATTTTAATCATGATTATAGTTCTTAGCTTTACTCCAGATGCTAACATATGTATGTGATAAATCAGTTTATATTTCTTTAGAAGGCAACTCTTGGGAATGAAATTGAGAGTAATTTTTCTCCTTTTTCTTTTTCTGCTGAGTTTATATATTCCTTTCTTTTTCCCCTAACGACTATATAAAAGTTTTTTATATTATTCAGCTTGAAGGATTGCTTCAAAGAAGATCAAGGCCAACTCCTTTGAATATCCACTAGCAATTGAGGAGGAAATGAATTTAAATAACAGCCCCCGGGATTTAAGTTAGAGAAGAAGGAACTTTCAGACAAATCTATTAAAGTGAGAGTTCATTGCCAGGGCAGGTGATAAAATCACCTCTCTTAGAGATTAGTGAAGCTTAGAATGCTGTTGATCTGGAAGGGTCTAAGACTTCTAAATTTCAGGAGCATTCTAAACCTCACCCTTTACTCTTGAATAATCTGCAAACTCCACGCTGGCCTGAACTTCTGAGAAAGATTCTGGAACAGTTCGATGAGTGTGTTTTTTTTTCCTCCATAGTCCTTCCTCTTCTTTCTCCCCATCCCTCTCACCACATGCCAAAAGCAGAATCTGAGAAACAGGTGGCTAAATTTCAGCACCTAAGACCTTGGCAAAGACAAAAACAAAAACAAGAAATAGGGTGGCTCCTGTGGCTCAAAGGAGTAAGGCACCGGCCCCATATGCTGAAGGTGGCGTGTTCAAACACAGCCCCGGCCAAAAACAAATTGCAAAACCCCCAAAAAACCAAGAAATAATTATCCCTACTTTGTCAGCAATTAAGTGTATTTTCCTTTTTCCTTTTTCTTTCTTTCTTGTCTTTTTTTTTTTTTTTTGAGATGGAGTTTTATTTTATCACCCTGGTAGAGTACTATGGCTTCATAGCTTACAGCAACCTCAAACTCAAGTGATCCTCTTGCCCCAGCCTCCCAAGTAGCCGGGACTACAGGCACCTGCCACAACATCCAGCTATTTTTTTTTTTTTTTAAGAGACAGGGTCTTGCTCTTGCTCAGGCTGGTCTTGAACTTTTGAGCTCAAGCAATGTACCTGCCCCAGCCTCCTAGAGGGCTGGGATTACAGGGGTAAGCAACCAATTAAGTGTATTTTGGACATAACTTTTTATTATTAGAGCCATGGCAGAGCAGAATGCCAGGGGTCTACAATAGTCAGAGTAGAATTACCATTTTCTTAAATCACCCCAGGAGCTTCTTAAAAGGATAGATGCTAGAGCCCTAACTGTGGGTTTCCAATTCAAGACTTCCTGTCTGCATATGTGCATGTGTGCATGGGCACACATGCACACACACTATTCTAATCCCAGACCTGATATTTAAAAGTATGGACTTTGGCCAGGGGTGGTGGCTCACACCTATAATCCCAGCACTCTGGGAGGCCAAGGCAGGAGGATTGCTCAAAACTAGCCTGAACAACATAGTGAGAACTGTTTCTACAAAAAGGTTTTACAAAAAATTTTTGAAAATATTAGCCAGCATGGTAGTACCGTGTTTCCCCAAAGATAAGACCTACCCAAAAAATAAGCCCTAACAGGATTTCTATGCATTTGTTAAATATAAGCCCTACTCTGATAATAAGACCTAGTGATGGGCATGGCTATGCAGCGTATCTGCATAGCCACGCCCTGCATTTCGGTGTTGAGTGGTAAGGAAAACTAGAATACCTTTTATCTGTCACAGCTCCTTTCTCTGAACCATTGGCACAACCACGGTCGCAGGCATCCTATTGCACTCCTGTGAACGGCTAGGGGAAAGGAGTTCACATATCACTAGTGCCAGCCCCACCAACAAGGTCAGCACCCCCTATCAGTTTCCAGAAGAAGATGACTTAACTGTAGTTGAATAAATGTAGATTGTTGTATTATACTTAATAAAAATAAGACATCCCCTGAAAATAATCCCTAATGTGTCTTCTTGAGAAAAAATAAATATAAGACAGTGCCTTATTTTCAGGGAAACATAGTATATATCTGTAGTCCAGCTTCTCACAGGCTGAGGTAGGATCCCTTGAGCCCAGGAGTTCAAGGTGGCAGAGAGCTATACTAATGCCACTGCACTCTAGCCTGGGCAACAGAGAGAGACCCTGTCTCACCAAAAAAGAAAAAGAGAGAGAGAGAGAGGAAAGAAAGAGAAAGAAAGAAAGAAAAGAATGGAGAGGAGAGACAAGACTGGGTGCTGTGGCTCATACCCATAATCTTAGCTCTCTGGAAGGCTGAGGTGGGAGGATGATTTGAGCCTAGGAGTTCGAGATCAGCCTCAGCAAGAATGAGACTCCAACTCTACTGAAAATATATATCATTAGCCAAGCATGGTGGTGCACACCGTAGTCCCAGTTACTAAGGAGGCTGAGGCAGGAGGACCACTTTAGTCCAGAAGTCTGAGGTTGTAGATCTAGGAAGACATCACTGCACTACTGTACTTCAGCATGGGCAACAGAGTGAGACTTAGTCTCATGAAAAATAGAAGGAAGGGAGGGAAGGAAGAAGACAGGCAGATAGGCAGGCGATAAAAAGAAAGAGAAGCGTGGACTCTGAAGCTTTGTGATCTTGTATGGTTCATCTCCATGTCTCTCTCTGTGATGGTAATAGAATGGACCACACTGAGCTGTGGAGATGGTGATAGAATTAAAACCTAGTGGCTCTGCACAACGCTCAGCAGAGAGATGGCCTCAGTTTCTATTAAGTGCTGTCGCCACAGTGATCATTGTTGTCATCTGCACCTCTGTCCTAGAAACCTCAGTCTGTTCTTGACTCCTTCTTTTGTCTATTTACAAATTATCCAAACTGTTTACCAAAACTGGATGATTCTAAATCCTCCACTCCTTTTTTCTACTTTCACCCTCTGGTTCCTGCCACCCTATATCTTGCCTGGACAACAGAAAGCCTCCTCACTGCGCTTTCTGCCTCTTCCCTTCCTGTCTGTTGTCCAGAGTGCAGCCAGAGGGATCTTCTAACAGACGTTGAGTACCATACCCTGGCTTAAAATTCTTTCTTGCATTTAGGATTAAACCAACTTCTTCCTGTGGTCTGCATGGCTCTGCCTGATCTGATCTGCCAAGCATCCCCTCATGCCACTGTCTACCCTGCACTCTGTGTTTGAGCTGCAGTGATCTCTGGCCACAGTGGGTTAGGGGTCTTTCTGCCTTAGGACCTTTGCATAGGATGTCTTCTGAAAATTCTCAATTCTTCACAGAGCCAACTCCTTCAGGTCTCAATCATTATCACCTCTCTAGAGAGGCTTTGCCTGAGCACACCCATTTGAAGTCTGTACATTAGTTACTTCTTACTGTATCACTCCATCATAGCATGATGCACTATGTAATTATTTTATTTGTGGATTTTTTTGCATTTTATCACACACTCACTATAATGTAAGAACCCCATAGGAAGTAACTATCTTCGTTTTATTCACCAACCTGCCTCCAGCACCTAGTTCAGTGCCTACCACGTAGTTTATGCCCAGGAGCTATTCAGAGCATGAGAGAGTGAATGACTGATAAGTGAATGGATGGCTGAGTTTATTTTTTATTATCCATTCACTTATCCACAGACATTCGTGGAATAGCTCCTATAGACAGGACATAAGCTGGGAACCCAAAGAGAAGAAGGGACAGAGTGATGGTATTTAGGACGCATGTGAGTGTTTTAATTATCCCTGAGTACTTGGACTGATTTCACTTTTTGGACCCAGTGAGTTGTGTAATTGTATAATTTTTCCTTCTCCACATTGGCTGCTGCAAGCATAGAGCCAAATTTGTGGCCCATACGTCGTCTTGGTATGCAACTTAGCCTCATTCTTGGATCCATTTCATGTTCCCGTCCTCATTTTTCTTTTCCTTTTGTTCCTATTTTTAATTTATGCCATCTTGTATTTTATATATCCTTATAAGTTGCCTTAAATTCTCTCTGAAACAAGACAAGTATCAATCAATATATTTTTAAAAACGTGAACAGAACAGCTTTCTGAGAGGTATAAATAAAGTACTTCTTTCAGTGAAGAGGAGATATTTCCCATGGTTTCTGTAACTCCAGGGAGCAGGGAGGAGAGGTGAGAGCCTTCTCCAGAGGAGACCTAGGCGCTTAGTAGGGACAGGAAATAGGAATTCATGTGCTTATTTCATTCTGGTAACTGGTTATGTTGCCTTTTCTGATTGCACACTGGAGCTCTTGATTTCATGCCGCTTTTTATTCATTATTTTCCTTCTTTAGAAATATAATATAATTTTCAAAATCATTGGGAATCACCCACTCTATGCTCTCTGAAAGGCTCTTGCAAGTTTTCACGTAACTTCATCTTCTTGACTTCTCAGCTGACTGGGGCCGTGGTCTCGATGTGCCAGGGTTTGCTGCTTCTCTGCTTCTGTCTAGCGCTGTGTTTGTTCATGGGGCCTTCTGATTCAGAGCTGGATGCTGAGGGCCTTCAAAAATCCTCTCCTGGCTTTGGAAGGCTTTGTACATAAAATGCCCACCACATGGTGAGTGGACTGTTTCCATGGCTCTAACGCCTTTTAATGGCTCAGATGCCCAGGGTCGTGTGTCCCTGAGCTCCAACTTTGGTAGTCACTGGCTGCCTTGATGTCTCCCCTTGGCTGGCTAGCAGACATCTCAAGCTTAACATGCCCACCATAGCAATCGATGGCAATTCCATCATCTGATTTCTAGGTCGCCTTTGGCTCTCCACTTGCTCTCCCACCTCACACTCAGACCCCCAGCACGGGCTGTTGGCTCTGACCACTTCCCACCACTCCTGCTGCCACCCTGGCTTCTTGTTGCTGTCATCTCTTACCTAGATTCCAGCAACAGCATCTCTTCCATCCTAGTCCCCAGTGAGGTCCTTGGACACATGACAGCTCTCTAACTTAAGCCTCCTGTGGCTCCCCCATATCCTTCAGTTACCATGTAATAAAAAGCCCATTTCTCACCCACAATTCTCATCCCTCATCTGCCACTACTCTTCTAGGCTCCCTCTGCTCTGGCCACACTGGGCTGTCTGTGGTTCCTTGAACATACTAGTTTTGTCCCTGCCTCAGGACTTTTGCACCAGCTGTTCCTTTTGCCTGAAATACCTTCACTTCCTTCCAGTCTTCCCTTGCTCTGCCTTGACAATCTATTTAACATTTCAACATTCCTCCCCTAAGACTCTCAAGCCCTCATATGCCATTGTTCTTTTTTGCAAAATATTCACCACCTTCTCATGCACTATATAATGTAATTTATTCAGTCCTTTTTTTGTTCGTCTTTTCCTGCTAAGAGTTGGGGGGGGGGGGGGGGGGGGGGGGGGGGGGGGG
>CAUYQV010115282.1:0-36266 GCA_963574575.1 Galagoides demidoff
GGCGTTGTGGCGGGTGCCTGTGGTCCCAGCTACTTGGGAGGCTGAGGCAGGAGACTCGCTTGAGCCCAGGAGTTGGAGGTCGCTATGAGCTGTGATGCCATGGCACTCTACCCAGGGGGATAGCTTGAGGCTCCGTCTCAAAAAAAAAAAAAAGAGTGTGCTGTTTAATTTCCACAAATTTGTGATTTTTTTCCAGTTTTCTTTCATTATTGATTTTTAACTTCATCCTGTTGTTGTCAGAGAAGATATTTTGCATGATTTCCATCTTTTTAAATTTAGTGAGACTTAAATTGTGGCTTAACATCTATCCTAGAAATGTTCCATGTGCACTTGAGAAAATGTGTTTTATATTGTTGTTGGACAGTGCTTTTACATCTGTTAGACTTAGTTTGTTACTGCATTGTCCAAGTCCTCTATTTCGTTGCTTTGAATGGGGGTATTAAAGTCTCCAACTATTATTTTCAATTTTGCCCATTTCAGCTTCATATATTTTGATGGTCTATTATTAAGCATGTAAATGTTTATAATTGTTTTACTTTCTTGCTGTACTGAACCTTCTCTTAGTGCATAATGCTCTTTTTTTTGAGACAGAGTCTCATTATGTCGCCTCAGTAGAGTGCAATGGTGTCACAACTCACAGCAACCTCCAACTCTTGGGCTTAAGCAATTCTCTTGCCTCAGCCTCCCAGTGGCTGGAACTATAGGTACCTGCCACAACGCCCAGCTATTTTTTTGTTATTGTTGTCATTGTTGTTTAGCTGGCCTGAGCCAGGCTTGAATCAGCCAGCCTCGGTGCATGTGGCTGGTGCCATAACCACTGTGCTATGGGCACTGAGCACAGAGCCTGCTATTTATTTTCTATATGTCTTATAGATTTTTCAGTCCTCATTTCCTGTGTTACCGTCATATTCTAACATTAGTTGATTTTTGTAGCAAAATGCTTAAATTCCTTTCTCATTGCCTTTAGTGTATATTCTTTAGCTATTTTGTTTATGATTACCAAGAGGAGTACATTCAATATCATAAAATTATAACATCATAATTTGTACCATTTTAAACTTCAGTCACAAAACCTCTGCTCCTTCAACAGTTCCATGAACACTGCTTTCTTTTTTTTTGTTGTTGTTGTTTTTTTTTTTTGAACACTGCTTTCAGTTGCTGATGTCACAAATTACATCTTTATACACTGTGTATAAACCTTTTCATTAATCTAGTGAAGATTTATTAGAATATGTCTCAATCTCTTAAATTAATGCATTCCTTTCTTAAATTACGTAGAAAAGAAAAGGTAGAGTTGCACACCATTATTATAATACTAGCTCTTTTCTTACAATATTAGTCTTATAATTGCCCATGCATCTACCCTTATTGACATCTTTATTACTTCATAAGTCTTCTATTTACTGTCTGATACTCTTTCATTCTCAGTATTCCCTTTAGCATTACTTCTATGGTAAGTCTAGTGGTAACATATTCCTTCAGCTTTTGTTTATTTGAAAATGAAGTCTTAATTTCCCTCTCACTTTTGTCAGATAAAGAGCAGTTTTGTCAGATAAAGAAGTCTTGGCTGATAGTTTTTTTCTATCATTTTAGCATTTTTAAAATGTCCTTTGGTCTCCAAAGTTTCTGATGAATAATTTGCTAACACAAGAATCCTTTGTTTGTGACAAGTTTATTTATTTTTTAGACAGAGTCTCATTCTTTCAGTATATTTGAGCAGGTATAAGAAAGTAGGTAGAGTGCCATGGCATCATAGCTCAAAGCAACCTCAAACTCTTGCACTTGAGCAATCCTCTTGCCTCAGCCTCCCAAGTAGCTAGGACTATAGGCGCTTTCTGTAATGCCCAGCTAGTTTTTCTATATTTTAATATATACATGGTCTGTCTCTTGCTAAGGCTGATCTAGAACTCCTGAGCTCAAGCAATGCACCTGCCTTGGCCTCCCAGAGTGCTAGAAGCCACCACACTCAGCTGTGATGAGTCATTTCTATCTTGCAGCTTTCAAAATCCTCTTTGTCTTTCAACAAAGATGAAAGATAAATGGCTATCAGTGTGGATCTTTCTGAGCTCATCCTACTTGAAGTCTGTTGATCTTAGGTCTTCATACTTTTGCCTTTCATCAAATTTCAGAAGTTTTGGCCATTAGTTTTTCTAATATTCTCTCTGCCTTTCTCTCTTCTCCTCCTGAGATTCCCATAATGTGTATGTTGGTCTGCTTGATGGCATCCTACAGGTCCCTTAGGCTCTATTCACTTTTCTTCAATCTTTTTACTTTCTTTTTCTCAGACTCAGTAGCCTTAAATGTCCTATGTTGAAATTTGCTGATTCTCTCTTATACCTGCTGTAATATACTTTTTTTTTTTTGGAGACACAGTCTCAACCTGTTGCTCTGGGTAGAGTACCATGGCATCACAGCTCACAGCAACCTCAAACTCTTGGGCTTAAGCAATTCTTTTGCCTCAGCCTCCAAGTAGCTGGGACTACAGGCCTGCCACAATGCCTGGCTATGTTTTTGATGTTGTTGCAGTTATTGTTGTTTTAGCTGGCCTAGGCCAGGTTTGAACCCACTAGCCTCAATGTATATGGCCAACACCCTACCCACTGAGCTACAGGTGCCACCCTCAAATACATTTATCAATGTCTCTAGTGAATTTTTCATGTCAGTTACAGTACTTTTCAATTCCAGAGTTTCTTTAGTTTCCTTTTAAGTTTTCTTTATCAATATTTCCATTTTTTCATACATAGGTTTCTTGACTGTTCCCATATTTTCTTTCAGTTCTTTGAACATCTGTAAGACCATAGTATTCAAGTCTTTTATTTTTTATTTTTTTTTTTGAGACTGAGCCTCAAGCTATCCCCCTGGGTAGAGTGCCATGGCATCACAGCTCATAGCGACCTCCAACTCCTGGGCTCAAGCGAGTCTCCTGCCTCCGCCTCCCAAGTAGCTGAGACAACAGGCGCCCGCCACAACACCCGGCTATTTTTTGGTTGCAGCCATCATTGTTGTTTGGCGGGCCCAGGCTGGGGATTCAAACCCACCACCTTAGGTGTAGTGGCTGGCGCCTTAGCCCCTTGAGCCACAGGCGCCGAGCCGTATTCAAGTCTTTGTCTAGCAGATCCATCATCAGATCTTTCTCAGCAACAGTTCCTCTTGGTATTGTTTTTTTTTCCTTTGAATGGGCCATACATTTGTTTCTTTGTGTATTTTGTGGTTTGTTGTTGTTATTTTTATTTATTTTTTATTTTTTTGGAGACAGAGCCTCAAGCTATCACCCTGGGTAGAGTGCCATGGCTTCACTGCTCACAGCAACCTCCAACTCCTGGGCTCAAGTGAGTCTCCTGCCTCAGCCTCCCAAGTAGCTGGGACCACAGGCTCCCGCCACAATGCCCGGCTATTTTTTGGTTGCAGCCATTATTGTTGTTTGGCGGGTCCGGGCTGGATTTGAACCTGCCACCTTAGGTGTATGTGGCTGGCGCCTTAGCCACTTGAGCCACAGGCGCCGAGCCATTGTTATTGTTTTTAAAAAGTAGACATTTGAATCCAATGATGTGATAACTCTGGAAATTATATTAGCTCCTTCCAGAATTCAAAATCCTCTTCCTGACCTGTTACTGGGTTTTATTCTTATTTTTCATTAACATAGGTGGTCTCTGCCTAGGATCAATCTGAGGTGTAAATTTAAAGTCTTTCTTTAAGTCTTCTCTGGAAATGTGCAGTGACTCTAGTTTCCCCTTTATTTATGCAGTTGGTTTTGAATATTCTTTTTTTTCCGTGTGTGTGTGTGTGTGTGTGTGTTTTAAGACACACTCCCTTACCCTCAATAGAGTACCATGGCATTACAGCTCACAGCAATCTCAAACTCTTGGGCTTAAGCAATTCTCTTGGCTCAGCCTCCCAAGTAGCTGGGACTACAGGCACCTACCACAACGCCTGGCTATTTTTTGGCTGTAGTTGTTGTTTGGCAGGTGCAGGCTGGGTTCGAACCCACCAGTTCTGGTGTATGGCATATGTGGCTGGCATCCTAGCCACTGAGCTATAGATCCTGAGCCTTTTTCCTTGCTTTTGAATATTCTAATCTTCAGTGTCTGTCTCCCCAAATAGGAAAAAATGATAAATGAAGAGAAAAACTAAAGCTGATGGCCCTTTTATCCTCTGGAAGTTACTTAAGCCAGAAGAAGGAGAGGCTTACAAAAACAATGGCCATTAACCTACCTTTGCCTGCATCTTGTGATGAGAAACAACCATAATTTGTCAGAGTTCAAATTCTGATATTTGGAGAGGGGGATGGGTAGCCGCTATTGAGTTAAGAGCTGAAACTGACGCAAATTAACCACTAATACTAATCAAGTCTTCCCCTAAAAGGCTTCATAGACTGTAGTATTCCAGAATAGTTATAGTAGACAGTTTCTGCCAGTGCAGTTGTAGCCCAAGTGGGGAGATAGATTCATGCTTCTTCCTACTCTGCCATTTTCCTAGGATCCCCTATCTCCTCAAAAATTTTTAAGAGTATAACATGGTCTTTTTCTTTTTATATATATACAGAATATCACTCTGTTGCCCAGGGTAGAGTGCCAGGGCATCATATCTCACAGCAACTTCAAACTTTTGGGCTTAAGCAATCCTCTTGCCTCAGTCTCCTGAGTAGCTGGGACTATAGGCATGTACCATTACACTCAGCTAGTTTTTCTGTTTTGATAGTAAAGACGGGGTCTTACTCTTGCTCAGGCTAGTCTTAAACTCATGAACTCAAGCAATCCCTCCACCTTGGCCTTCCAGAGTGCTAGAATTACAGGCGTGAGCACCATGCCCAGCCTATAACTTGGTCTTGAGACGAAAAAGTCTGAGAGACATTCTTTTAGACAATGTAGTAATGTACAGTTGGAAATTATCATATTTTTAAACAACCACATCAACCACTTTCAGCTTTGAGTATACCAATGGAAAAGAAGCTAATAAGACTAACTGGTGGCTTAAGTTTAAATTCTAGACTCTAAAGCACCATTTTCAAAAACAGTCTCTATATGTCATTAAAGAGTAAACAGATTGAAAAGATGGAGGATACAGAAAAATAAAGATGTGTGCAGGATAAAATTTAAATAAATTTTAAACTTTAAAATTAATTTTAAAAGAATTAAAAGCTGTAAGCTATAACATTATGTGATTTCATAACAATTCCTTTGTAAAATATTTTGGGTTAATGAGTTTCTAATGGGCTGGGCATGGTAGTTTATGCCTATAATCCTAGCGCTTTGAAAAGCTGAAGAGGGAGGATCTCTTGAGTGCAGGAGTTTAGACCACCCTGAGCAACATGGTAAGACTCTCATCTTACAAAAAAAAAAAAAAAAATTAGCTGAGGATGGTGGTATATGACTGTAGTCCCACGTACTCAGGAGGCTCAGACAGGAGGATCACTTTAGCCCAGTGTTGGAGGTTGAAAGGAGCTATGATGACACCACTGCACTCCAGCCCAGATGACAGAGTAAGACACTATCTCAAATAAACAATGTATAGAAATTTTTTAGAATTACTAACAAAAATACCCTCTAGCATTTCATTAATGATTAACTAATTATAGACGGGTAAGCCAGGAGTGTAAGACTACACAGCAAAGAAAAATTGCACAGAGTTAGAAACATGAGAGAATACATATACAATTATTTGTTCATATTCTAAATTTGGGTTGTCTGTTTATTTTTGATTTGTTTTACTTGGAATGTCCAAACCACTCTTTTTCATCAACATTCAACCTATTTGCAGGAAGAGGTAAGGCAGTCCAATCCTAGGTTACTAGGAGAGTTACTATCCATGTCTATTTTAGTCATTTTGTTCTGCTGCACAAATTTTTCAGAAAGAATATTCTCATGGCTTTTCAGTGATACTACCTGTATCTTATATAATCTAACAAATACTGATCCAAAGCACAGGGAAGAGGAGCTACAGGTAGATGCCTTTTTAAAATACATAAACTTAAAAATCATGTATTTCCTTCTGATGGCTGATATTATTGTTATAAACAGATGAACAAATTTAATTCTGTAAATTTAGTATAACTAAACCACATGTAGAATGCCAGGAGGGAGCAGTCATATTCACAAGGATAGCATAAGAAAAGGACATAGCAGGTTTGAATCAGGACATAGCAAAAATGAATCCTAAATTTGTGTTTTAACACTTTCCTTAACAACAACAATAAAATATACACAAATGCACAGTCCTGCATGGCATGACATAATGATGTTTCTGTCAATGACAGACGATTTACACGACAATATCATAAAATTATAATAATTTTTACTGTACCTTTTTGTTTAAATAGTTCAAATACGCAAATACTTGCCATTGTGTTGTAATTGCCTCCATTATTTAATGCAGTGATATGTCGTACAGGTTGTACCCTAGGAACAACAGACTATACCATATAGCCTAGGTGTGTAGTAGGCCTTACCACCTAGGTTTATGTAAGTACACTCTATGATGTTCACATACTGATAACATCAACTAATAATGCACATCTCAGCATGTATCCCCCATTGTTAAGTGACACATGACTGATATACATATATATAATACAATACACACACACACACATACACATAAACACAACATGTGACAACTATTAATTCTTTTTCTATTTCCTAGAGAAATGTCTTCTTTACCTATTTTTAAAAAAATTTAGTCATTTCAATTTTTATATAGTCCAACTTATCTAATATTTTGGTTTGTGGTTTCTTTTGCTCTTTTTGGTTTAGAAAGTTATTTTCCTTCCAGAGACCTAGTAAACATTAAGTTATATTTTATTTTATTTTCAAAATAATTTCATTTATTTATTAAAAAAAAATTTAGAGTTAGGGTCACTGTTCTGCCCAAGCTGGCCTCCAATTCTTAGGATTAAGCAATCCTCTTGCCATGACTTCCTGAGTAGCTGGGACCAGAGGTGGGTACCACCATGCCTGGCTCATTTTTTTATTTAATGTTCACATCTACCTAGAATACATTTTAATAAATGCTGTGAATTAAGTTCTGCATTATTATCTCAACATCACTTTCTGAATAGTACTTCATTGTTTGGTGATGCTTCCTTTATTGTACATTAAATTATTATCCAAGTATATATGTGTGTCTGAATGAGATCATGTTTATTTCTAGGGTTGACATTCTGCTTCAGTGACCTACCTACCTACTGGTTTGACCAGTACATTTTATAATCTGCTTTATTATCTTATATGGCAAATCAAACTTCATAAAGCCCCATATTTTAAAAGTACTTAAACATTTATTTTTCTAAATAAATTTTGAATCACTTAGATACTATCCCCAAAAAATTCTGTTTGCATTTATATTATAATAACATCAAATCTATGAAGTATCAAGGGAAGATACTTATACTCACAATATTTAACATTCCCATCTAAGTAAAATGATATAGGTGAAATGCCATGAAGGGCTCACATAGTGTACTGTGCTATTCAGTATATCTTTTTAAAAAATCATTATTAGAATAAGTAAAAAGTAAAAGAGAAAAATATTCATGTAAAATGGCATGCATGTTATTTAATAACCAGAGTCTTTTTCCTATAATTCTAAGTATTATTGAATTACTTCAAATATGGCATATACTATGAATTTATGAATTAGTAAAATTAATGCCACTTTTACAAATTAATTTTCCTGGTGCATATTTAAAATATAACCAGAATTTCAAAAATTCATTTAAAAAGTATGCAATCAGTTTGTATATAAAGTGAGGTGCCACTATAGCAAAATGAGTCTGTAAAAGAATTTATACAGTATATCAATGTGAATAAAAAAAGATCCACATACAGTCCATATAAAAATACTAATTAAATAGAGATGTTAACTATGGGAAAAGCACATTTTCAGATACTTCCCAGAGAAACACTTAACTAATATATTAATAACAATAGAATATAATAAATATAATATCTAAGGACAATGTTTACACCATTTTACCCAACCTTTCTACAAATTTTGGCCTTTATTACATAAGGCTAAATCAAAGTGAATTACAGATGCAATTCTTGGCTAAGTAATATAACATAGATTTTATGGGATTAGGAGGCTTACTTGGGGTTTCATTCTCAACTTAAATTTTTTTTTTCTTTTAGATTTTTAAAGGGCTGATTTATTGATGTATAATTCACAATAAAATTCACTTTGTTAAAATAGTTTGTGCGAATGCAGTCATGGAACAAACTTTAATTACCTTACTCAATTCTCTAATTTGAGCCAATAATTTACCCACTTACTCTAACTCTTTCTCCAATCCCATTTTAGACCTTTTGCTCACTGAATATATAGATTGTAACAGCAAATAAAAATGCTTTATCTAATGAATTTCCCAACTTTGATCATTTCAAAATAAAGTCTAAACTGATGTAGTGCAAGTCAATTCAGTAGAATATGTGACTTTATTTTTACAGAGCACATTCACAGATTTTTTTCAAGAAAAAAATATAATAGATTAAAGAACTAATGACCAGGCTTCAGAGAATTCCTGTTATTTTCCCCTAATCATTTTTATATCTCATGATCAAAATTTATATAAACAAAATAGAATAAAATGTCTTAAGATATCCATGGAGACAATTGTAACCTTTAAACAATAGGTTTGTCAAGTGAATGAGTAGGAGTTTTTTATGTAACCTTGGATACATTACTTAGGGCATAAACTTTTCCTGCTATGATTTGGCTCTAAAATTCCAAAAATAATTATTTACCTAATAGCTGTATGTTTAACAGAATGTTTAAAAATGTTTCACTTACACTCTTCTATCTAAACAGGCAACCTGCCTTGATTTAAAAGCTTTGACACTCTCTTTCTAGGAATTGTCATATGGTCCAAATTAGCTTATTATTAGCTTTGTTGTTATAAAGAGAGGATAAAAATCTATCTCGCCCCTCCTTTTTATTTCTGTAATTATTCTAAGCAATTTGATTTATTTGCCATTGAATTCATTTACCTAGGAAAATCATATACAATGTTCAAGCTACAAATTAAGTGTTGGGTGGTAATGCTTTACTACATGACAAGCAAAAGCTTGTAATGAAAAGTAGAGACATAAATTCATGGCAAGTTTTACTTACATTGTGGTATTTTTAAAGAAACATATTTCTCCACCTTGGGTAAAATGTAAAAGTTAGACCATAGCTGCAAAACTTTGTATTAATGTTTACTGTGACATACTAGTTAATTGAAAGATTCTTAATTAAATATGCCCCACCAAAAAACCTCACCAAATTGCATTTGCCACCAAATGACTAACATGTACACAACAGTTGGAAACTGTCAAAATATTTTACAGCTTAATTGTAATTACCAACCAAGTCTAAGCATGCCCTGAGTGGGCGTTAACCACATTTTTAGGGGATACAAAACATTAAACAGCACTTTTTTGTGGTTTCCAATTTATACTTTTAAAACTCTTGAATAACTCCAAAGATTTTTATTGTTTTCAGTGAAAAATCAGCAAAACATCAATATGAGATATAATACTTTATCATTTCATAAATCCACAAGTGAAAAGTACCTTTAAAAGACCATTTGGTTAATCTCCTACCATTATAAATGAATATATTGATTATTTGGTTATTTGTCTTTAAAAATATATTAAATGATCTTAAGACATAAATGTTTTCTGTTGTTCTTATCACAATAGATGTAGCCAAAAATAAATGGGAAGGTGTAATTAGGGAAAAGTGTCAATATGGAAATACAGCTGGTGAGTTTCCAGAGGGGAGAATGCAGACATCGTTTGCCATTTGAAGTAGGACAGCATCCAGCCACTTTTCCCTCCTCACTAGGGAGTGTACAGCTTGAGGCTTTGTGATTACCCACACTTGGCATCTCTTACCAATAGAGAAGAAGCTTAATTTTTACTACCGATCATAAACACAGGTGAAATACTACTTCCACTAGGCATACACTATTCTTACTAATAGTTAGGGACAAAAATAGGAAGTAGAATATACCATGGAATACATAAAGCTTGGTTTTCCTGGATTACCTAACTTTATATTTTTTCCTGAGAGGTATAAATAAGCAGAGACTTTTTCAAAAAATAGATGAATAATGAATTCAGGATATTCTAGTGTTTTAAATTTAAAATAAAATTATATTTAAATATATTTTAAAATATAGCTACAGATACACAGGAAGACTCAACTAGTTTTATCTCAACCTTGAAGAAGGGCATATAAGCATTAGTTGTAAATAATTTTTATCTTTTTATGTGACTGAAAATTCCATTGAAAATTACAACATAGTATTTAATGGTACTCCATAGACTAAGTAACTATAAAAGTTAATCTAACATTATATAACTCATAAAGTAGAAATGGTTTTTTTCAGTCTTCTAAATCCTTTAACAGACATGGCCTATCTAGTAGTTTATGATCATTTGCAGCTTCCATCTCACCTATGACAGAACCTAGGTGTACAATATTAAATTGGAACTAGTTGATCAACACTTATGTGCAAGACAGAAATAAAACTCAGTGGAAATCAAGTAAGTAGGAGTAGGGAGGAGGGATAGGGTAATTCACACCTAACTTGTGCAATGCACATACTGTAGGTAGAGGACACTCTTGTAACTTTGACTAAAAATGTACAAATGTAAATTATGTAACCAAAATGTATATACCCCCATATAAAAATACCCCTGAAATAAAAAATAAATTTAAAGAAAGAACTTAGGTGCCATGTAGAATAAAACAGTTTTGAAAATCCTAATGCCTTTCTCCAGAAAATACATTTATATATGTTTCACATATAACAAAGTTTTTTTAAAAAGTACACTCACTGAAAGGTCCTTCTAAAGTTCTGGGGAAATGTTACTTCTTTTCTCTAATACATATACATGCTAGATACCTCAGTTCAAGAACTCCAAAGCACAGACACACACACACACAAAAATAGAAGCACAGACACATCTATCGATGATAAAAATGATAAGTTTTCTTCTTTGTCAATCCTCACTAACTCTTCAAACTCTACGCTAGGGATGTAAAAATTGCTGAGAAGAGGAAATGCTAAAAACAGCTCCATTACCACAAAAATGATCAAATGTCTTTTTGGGGGGTCAGAATCTAGAATATTAGTGACAATAACGAGAAAAGTAATAATAGCAGTAGCACTTAACAGAACTTTTCTGACTATTATTTTACAAATATTAATGTGTTTAACCCTCACAACAGCCCAATAAGATAAGCACTATTATTATCCCTATTTTTTATATGAGCACACTGAAAAACAGAGAGGTCATTTAGTTGCTGTAGATAATAGGCATAGTCTATAGTCTTGGCAGTATGATTCCAGGTAGAATATGAAATTCACTTTGTGGTATAATCTTAGGCACAACTTAGGACTCTTCAGAATAATTATTTATGGGTGCAGCACCTGTAGCTCAGTGGTTAGGGTGTGGGCCACCTACACCGGCACATACAACAGGCTGGAGGGTTGAAACCCGGCCTAGCCTGCTAAACAACAACAACAACAAATAGCCAGGAGTTGTGGTAGGTGCCTGTAGTCCTAGCTACTTGGGAGGCTGAGGCAAGAGAATCCCTTAAGCCCAAGAGTTTGAGGTTGCTGTGAGCTGTGATGTCACGGCACTCTACTGAAGGCAACATAGTGAGACTCGGTCTTAAATAAAATAATAATAATAATTAATAAATAAATACAAATAATTCTTTCTGTAGCTGACTTTGAATTGAAATTTTACCTGCAACAAATACTATACTAGAGTCAAGGACCTGAATTCTAATTCAGACCCTGCAGTTTAAAAAGCTAAAACACATTTTTTTCTGCATTTTGCTTTTATCATTTGTAAAATAAACAAAAGAGGAGTTAAATTAACTTTGACTTATTCAATTCATGAAAACCTATCAAATTATAGGCAATACACATTTCTGAGAATCTGTTTTAACTCATCTGAAGTCCTTATTCCTAGTTACTATCTTATAGGAGGACTCTGCAGTTATTTTAGCTTATAGTTTAAAATCTAGCTTGCCTTTTAAGGATGAACAAGATGAAACTGATTCTATAAAGTTTAATGACTTGTCCAATAAGGAAACTTAAGGTAAAACTCAGCTGTTCTGTCTAATTTTACTAAAGCTACTACAACAATGCAGTGCTTTTTTTTTCATTCAACATCCTTTTACTGAACATTCAAAACATCCATTAGATGTTAGGATTGGCAATATAATCCCAGGCAAAACAAGTCCTTTTTTCATGGAGTTTTTAATACTTGCCATGAAGTAGTAAGACTTTATTTAAAAATATGACATGATAGTTCGAGTCACAAAAACACGAATAAAATAGATTTTTTTTTCCCTAGCCAGATTTCGGAAGCTTTATCCAACTTCCACAGCTACTTTTGAGAGATGGCTCTTGAAAGTCAAACTCAGTGGGATTAATATTTAAATATAATAATTAGTTTTACTATAGTATGGCACAAACTATGTAAACTGAGTTATAGGAACACAATAACATTACTCATTAACTTGGTGCTATTTTATTGTATTAAACCCCACCTGCCATCCACTCCTCTAATGTCCTAGTTTCTTCAAGCACCTATAATTTCATATCACTTTGAAAAGCAAGTAGTCAACTTCTACATTAGCACTTTCCAAGTACATGAGCCATCCAAATCCCCTGGAGTAAGGGGATGCTTGGGTGGCACTTAGATTAAACTATAGACTCTTTGATCTCACCCTTGAAAATTCTGATTCAGAAGGTAAGGAGTGTGTCTGGGGTAATTCTGATGCAGCTGGGCAATCACGTCATACTTCATTTTTGCTAGTTTACACTTCCTTCTTCTGACCCCAAACCTTTTCCTTTTAGAACTCAGAGAAGCAATTCTGCTTAGGTATAAAACTTTTGCTTAGTTTCTGGTCATAACTCTTTCAGCAAACTGACTTACCTTGACTCATAAAGACTCACAAGAATTTAAGCACAGTATTAAATTATACATAGTATCAATGATATATCAGGGAAAGGAAAACAAATACACATCTGGGGGAAAAAATGTACATTTTGTTTTCAAGTGTACATGGAACATTTATGAAGATAGTCATATTCTAGACCATTAAACAACTCTTAATAAGTGAATGATGAGATATCTAACCACAAAGTTAAGTTAAAAACCAAAAGAAAAAGATATTTTGAAAACTTCCGAGTATTTAGAACTAAATAATACTTCTAAATAAACTCATGACTCAAATTAAAAAATAGAAAGTATTTTGATCTGAATGAAAATGAAAACACAACATATCAAAACTTGTGCAGCTAAAGCAAGTCTTACGAGGACATACCCAGCACTGAATGCCTATATTAAAAAAAGGATAGGCTGGGCATAAAGGCTCACAACTGTAATCCAAGCACTTTGGGAAGCCGAGATGGGAGGACTGCTTGAGGCCAGGAGTTCAAGACAAGCCTGAACAACTCGACAAGATCCTGTCTCTACAAAAAAATCAGAAAAATCAGCTAGGTAGAACGCCTACAGCCACAGTCATAAAGGAATGGAAGGCATGTGAATGGAACTGTAAAGACCATGTACAGGGTTTGTGTGAGGAAATGAGGAAATGCTCAGAAAATTTTAACTGCTCTGGGTTCCCTTCCCACAGAGTCACCAAAAAAAAAAAAAAATTTCAACAGCTCAAGATGTCCCTCTCTTATTTCTGTGACTCATTTTTACCAAACTAGTAAGATATAGGTTCAAATGTTATTCTTCCATTAAATCTTTCCTTTCTCTCAAATTCCATACTACTTGTATATATCGGTTTCTTGTAATTTTCTCTATATATTCTATTTTGTGGTTATTTCTATAAATGTATTATATCTTCCACAAGCCTCTATACTGCTTACAGTCCAAAGAGCGAAAAGAAACCAAGACAGAAAAATACATGATTGTTTCTTAGATTTGGTGGGTAGTAATGGAAGAAAGATACACATTATCAAGTTTTACAATACAAAAACACAGAAGGAGGTTAGGACCTATTTAAAACCTTTCTATTAGATAGAGAAACTATGGTTTTCTTCTTTGGGGTAACAGATCTTTGAATTCAATATGTTTATATTTTTCTTCCTTATACCATAATTTTAATCACTTTTTTTTTCTTTTGAGACAGAGTCTCACTTTTGTCACCCAGGCAGAGTATAGTGATATCATCATAGCTCACTGCAACCTCCCTTCTTGGGCTCAAATGATCCTTCTATCTCTGCCTCCCAAGAAGCTGAGATTATAGGTGACTCCAACATGCCTGGCTAATTTTTCTATTTTTAGTAGAGACAGAATCTTGCTCTTGCTCAGGCTGGTCTCGAACTCCAAAGCTCAAGTAATCTTTCCCCTCAGCCTCTCAGAGTGCTAAGATTCCAAGTATCCAGCCTGATTACTTGTCTTTAATCATTCATTAATACCTCTATTATTACCCTCTTGCATGCATTTATTCCTTTACATATTTTAAAATTAGAAGTATAGGCATTAACTATCATACAGATTCAAATTGATAGAAATTTACTGTAAGAATGCTATACTGGGTTTGAATAGTTTAAATATATTAAATCTATAATGTTCCTTTAAGACTTAGCACATAATTTTCATAAACCAAAAGGACGTAACCAGTTCATTCTTTATTTTCCTCAAATTTCTACAGTAGAAATTTCTACAGCCCTCTAAAGAACTTTCAGTTATTCATAGTTGAAGCATAAAATTATCCCTTTGTTTTAAATACTTCTTTATGCTTTTTGGTTCTTTTCACAGCTCAAAGATTACTCATCACTACAAACTACAATAGTTCACTTAGGGGACTGACACTATCAGGAACCAGAGTACACTGATGCCAAATCAACCAGTTCTTCCAGGATGCACATTGAGTATGAAATAGACTCCAGGGATTAGATCTGATTTTAAATTAAGTCACCTAAAAAGAAAATCTATATGACAATATTCTTTTACAAATAAATCAATTACCTTTGTGTAAGAAACAAAGGAAAATGAAGTGATTTATATGCAAAAACTGTTTTAAAATGTTAGAAATTAACTATGTCTTACCATATGTATGGTAAGAGTCTTCTTATTATTTTCATATTTTGGAGTCTTCTTATTATTTTCTATTTAGAACCTAATTGAATAATTTTCTGTAATATTCACAATTTTAAATATTACAGCCCAAAGTGGAACAAATAAGATGATAGAAAGAAGTAGCCTTTTGTGAAATCATTTAGTCTTAATTCTGATTTTCCTAATGATATCCATTTAGCCATCCACATTTTTGAAAGTATATGTATGCATTTTTAAACCTGTATCTTTATAATAAAAAAGCAGAAGGTTAAACAGTTTACTTAAAGAATAGTGATTTTTTTTTTTTTGGAGACGGAGCCTCAAGCTATCCCCCTGTGTAGAGTGCCATGGCATCACAGCTCATAGCAACCTCCAACTCCTGGGCTCAAGCAAGTCTCCTGCCTCAGCCTCCCAAGCAACTGGGACCACAGGCACCCGCCACAACGCCCGGCCATATTTTGGTTGCAGCCATCATTGTTGTTTGGCGGGCCCGGGCTGGGGATTCGAACCCGCCACCATTAGGTGTACGTGGCTGGCGCCTTAGCCAATTGAGCCACAGGTGCCGAGCCAAGAATAGTGATTTTTAAACTGCAAGATTATTTCACCACAATTACAAAAGACCCACAGAGCTATTTTGAACAATTTTTACTCTTTCTCTTCCATGTTTTTTTTTTTTGGTAGAGACAGAGTCTCATTTTATCGTCCTCAGTAGAGTGCCGTGGTGTCACACAGCTCACAGCAACCTCCAATTCCTGGGCTTAGGCAATTCTCTTGCCTCAGCCTCCTGAGTAGCTTTTCCATGTTTTTGACATTTGGAAACTTTTTTTTTTCCTTCATTCCTCCTGCCCCCAACAGATACTCCCTTTAAGCAACAGCTTATCAACAATCCTCCCATGTTCAAAGTCAACTATACTTGTTGCTTTTTTTCATTGTTGGAAGTTTCTTCCTTAATTCTACTGACTTTAACTTTATTCAAGCAAAGGTTATCCTAAATTCAACAAATGGATGAGCCAATGGCAAAGCACATTGTTGACTAGCTTAAAAAAAAAATGCTGTTGTGGAACATGTAACTAACATGCCCACACTGTTGCAGAAGTACCTGATTTATCATGTACTCCTCCAGTCTTGAAGCTGTATAATTGACATATTTTCTAAACATAGTAATAACTATCATAATGATCTTGATTCTTGATAGTACACTCTTTTTTTCTTAAACTAAGTTGAATGTTCATATTCACAAGCACAAATTAACTCAGAGGATCAACTCTAACCCTATTATCACCATTAAATTTTGGCAAATATGGCCCCCTCCTTTTTGGTTCCTTCCTAAAATGGCATCTCCAATAATTTTAATTCTCCAAATCTGTCAAATGAAACTAAATTATTATATTCAATATTTTAAAAGTTCCCAAATCCCATATAAAAGCAAAATAGATGGGTTGGGTTGTTCCTGAAAACTCTTTTGAACAGACAATGATTATGAACTATAGCTATAATACATTATGCCACTGGCCTTTTTCTCTATGCTATATGTAGCTCAATTTTATAATTTATTGCCATCTACACATACCTGACCTAAACTAGGAGACATTAATAGGAAGATTAAAGTAGGAACTAAAATAAGCTTAACTAAAGAAAGATTTATGAAGTGAAGATAATTATTTTTAATATGCTCATAACTCAATGACTAAAATATGGTAACACTTACTCACACATGCTTATGTCCAAGTTAAAAAAGATGACTGCCAACTTAAGATGAATGAAGTTCAATTAGTTTCAACCAATCAAGGAAAATGCCACTGTTATTCCTTCAGTTTAACATGATAAAGAAATCTTTTCAATAAAACATTGTGTTGTTTGCTTTAAATAAGCTTTTCAGTACAAGTTAAAACTGAATACAAAATTTTACAGAAATCACTTGGCTACTTAACACATAAACTCAAACAGCTGCTAAGAACAACTGTTCATTTTTCATAATGTAAAATAAACATATAATTTCTTTATATATTTCCTTTTTTTGTTTCCTTGAGACAGAGTCTCAGGGTCTTGTTCTGTCACCCAGGCTATAGTGCAGTGGTGTCATCATACCTCACTGCAACCTGAAACCCCTGGGCTCAAGTGATCCTCCTGCCTCAGCCTTTATTTTCTAAAAAGATATTTTAATGTATAGTTTTGTATTGACAGCAAAATGAGTATAAATATACATAAACTGATAACATCATTTGTTACCTTGCTCATCAATACATTTTATATCATTTCTCAAATCCTGATAGACAAAACTATAGATAAAATTCAAAGAATATAAAAGAAGAAAAAAAACTTCCCTATTTTTAAGATACCACCCCATTTTAAAAAATGGATGTGTAAATCAGTTTTTTTCATTAGATTATATTTTCTCAATGATGTAATTTTAGAATAAATATTTAGTCTTCACTTTTTATTTTTCTTAAATTGGATGCAGCTCATTAGACCATGATATCTCTGTTCCCTGAGCTTGGGCCTAGGAGTTAATGTACCAGCAAAGTTTACTATCTAAAGAAGGCTTTCCAAATCCTATTTGTATAAATAGAAGATTCTTTTTAGCAAGTTTTTAGTCAGTAAATCTGTTCTAAAATTATTTGCCTGAAAATATAGTTTAATGAATACCTTTCCCTCAGTTCCTTTATTTGAAAAATGGGCCAACAATACCTACCCTACTACCTATTTCATGGTTCTGTATGAAAAATAAAATAAATCATATATACTTCAGTGTTTTGGAGAGCATAAAGAACCTTAAATATAAGGAATAGTTATGATAGAGAACTTCTATCAACTGGTCAGTAGTTATATGTCTTTGAAATAATGTTCAGGTTATGTGGAAACAGGCCCAAATAAATCAAGGTAAACTGTCCTACATCAAAGATTTTCATGATCTTAGCAGTTCACGGGGACCATCACTATCTTTGAAACTTCCAGATGGTCTCAGTATGGAACTCCGGTACATATGAATGTGATACATTTGTGACACAACAACTGCCAGGTGTTCTTTCTCTAAGATTGATGCTGCTATCATATGGTTTAAACATACAGTCTCCAAGTACACATCCAAAAAGTTGTAGCAGGAATGTGTACTTTCATATTCTACCTAAGTAGGAGATCACAGAGAGAATCTGTTTGGAAAGATTCCTTATTCTTAATAAAGGGATGGTTGGAGAGGAGACACCAGCAATTACAAAATGTCTGTATTACTATTTTTCTATTAAGATACATCTTGTATCTTAGATACTTGAGATGGCTTTATTTTAGCCACATGGACCTTAATAACATTCCTTGTCTGTAGATGTACCTATCCCAGTTCCAAGACTCCGAACCCCATGACCTTGTTCTCAGTGTTGTCCTGAGGTATGGAAGATCCCCTCAGCTCCTGAGTTCATGACTAAAACATTTTTTCTGGTAACAATTAGTAAGTTTTCTCCTAAAGATCAACACGTTAGCACCTTCTGATCACCCTGAGTTTAGGCATCTTTCAATGACGTTTAAAGATCATTTTCCTACAGTTTGCATTTTTGTTTTTAATATAGATTTTAATTTTAATTTCATATTTCACAAAATTTAACACACCATCAATCCCTTGAAAGGAAAGACCAAACTTACATTAACTCTGAAATCTATGTTTCATATGGAAGGGGGTGAAATGAAAGAATAAAAGTAGAAGCTAAAACTCAGTCTTGTCTAAAACCAAATTCATTTTCTTAAACACAATCTTATATTCTTTCTCTATCAAGGGCAAAGCCAGGATGACTGACTGTTTTTGTCTCCTCTTTTCTTCTCTCTTCTATTCTTTTCTCCTTTACCCCCTCTTTTTCTAACTTTCTCTCTCCCCCCTCCCTCCCACTTCTGCTTGCCTTTCTTTCCATCTTCCCTCTTTCCTTCGTTAGTCCTATTCTTTCCTTTATCTATCCATCCATCCATCAATTATTTGTGAGTACTTACTATATCATAAGCACCTATGCTAGACACTGTGGACACAGAAATAAAGAAGACAAAAGTCCTTAATCTCATGTAGTTCATAGTGTAGTGGCAAAGGGAAAAGAATATGATAAAGTTCCATTTATTATAGGGTAGTCAGAGAAGCCCTCTTTAAGGAGGTAACATTTGAGAAGAGATCTGGATGAAATAAGGGAATGAGCCATTAGAAAATTTGGGAAATAATGTTACAGAGTAAAAAACAAAAACAAAGGTCCTTAGGCTAGAAAGTGCTGGGCACGTTTGAAGATCAGAAGACCAGTATGGTTCTAATGGAATAAAAAAGGCAGTGAGTGGAAGGAAATAAGATTGTAGAAAAAGAAAGGGACCAGGTCCATAGGGCCTCATAGGTCATGGTAATTTATTCTGTGGGTTATAGGAAACCATTGATGGGTTCTGAATAGGGAAGTGACATAATCTGCTAATGATTTTTAAAGGTCATTCCAGTGAGACCTCCAGTTCCAAAAAATACTTAGAAAGAGACATTTCCACTGTAAAAACAATAAGATACTGCATAAAATATAGATTTAATTGTTGACAGCATCTTGTTTTTTTGCCTGGGCTAGAGTATTATGGCTTACCATAATCTCAAACCCCTGGGTTGGAGCTATTGCCCAGGCTAGAGTGCAGTGGCCTGCTCATTGCTTCCTATAACCAGAAACTACTGAACTCAAGCAGTCACCCTGACTCAACTTCCTAAGTAGCTAGGACGATGGATATGTGCCACCATACCTGGTTAATTTTTATGTTTTTTATAGGGAGATCTCACTAAATGTTGCTCAGACTGGTCTTGAACACTTGGCCTCAAATTATCTTCCCGTGTCGGACAATTTTTGTTTTTTTAAATAAAGGAAATCATGAGAGGTAAATAGTAAGCTCTATGAAAGACAAAGGTTATACAAAGGCAGAAAAAATAGTTTCGTGCATATTTTGGTGTGTCTCTTTTACGGCAAGTAATTACATAATTTTTAAATTGACATACCACTACTACCAAGAAACTTTATCTCTCAGTATATATCTTAGCACACTGACTCTCAGTTCTGGCTAGATATTAAAATCATTGACATGATTAACAAGTCAAATCAAAACAAAATAAGATCTATGTCTACATTGGATACACTGTAGTAAACTCTTTGTGATGAAATGTTACACAGCAGTTAAAATGAACAAACTATAGCTACATGCAATGACAATGTTAAAATCTTAGAAATGTAATACTAAGTAAATAGAAAGAGGTCTACTTAAAATATAATGACAACTGTGCAAAGGTCAAAAACTTAAAATTATTTAGGTGCACAAGATAATGACATTTCCTTTTTGTAAAGTTTAGCAAAATATTGTTTAGGGGGTTTATGCATATAAAGGAATGGATGGCAACTGAATGGGGGTGAGTGGGTCATAGGCAGTGGAATAGGGCGGAAGCATTACACATAAATTTGACATTATTAGCAATGTTTTAGGTCTTGATGGGTGTCCATTTGTCACTATAATGCATAATTTACACATTTCACATATTATTTTGCATGTACCAAATCTTAAATGATATCTTTAAAAAAGATTCCAGGGAGGTGCCTGTGGCTCAAAAGGGTAGGGCCCCAGACCCATATGCCTGAGGTGGTGGGTTCAAACCCAGCCCCAGCCAAAAAAAAAAAAAAAAAAAAAAAAAGATTCCAGGCTGGAAGGATTAATGGAGCTCATGAGTTTGAGACCAGCCTGAGCAAGAGTGAGACTCTGTCTCTACTAAAAAAATAGAAAAACTAGCCAAGTGTTGCAGAGGGTGCCTATAGTCCCAGCTACTCTGGAGGTTGAGGCAAGAACACCTCTTAAGCTCAAGAGTTTGAGATTGTTGTGAGCTATGATGATGCATCAGCACTCTACCCAGGGCCATCAAGTGAAACTCTGTCAAGGGGAGGGGAAGGGGAGGCATGCTACCTGGAATTCTTCTATTCTTTCTACTGTTGCTTCCTTACTAATCTCTTAGTGAGTCTACTGTTATTCTTTCTATAGTATGCACCCTGTTCTTTTTGTTCAATAGATTTTTATATATGTATCTGTGGGTTCACTTTGTAATATTCTCCAGGAAGTCAAAAAGTTTGTTATACACAGTGTCTAACATAATGCCTGGCACACTGGGTTCTCAATAAATATTTTTTTAATTAAAGTAAAAAACACAAGATTAAATTTACTAATTGTTAAGCATACAGTTCAGTACTCTATAATAAATATTTTTTTGAATGAGAATGAGCAATCCAATCAGCTGTCCATGCTAGAAACTTCTGAATCAACTTTAATTATTTATACCTTTTCTCCCTCAGAGTCTATTCTTTAGACTCATCTATTCTAACTATAAATTTCATTCACCCCTTTCTTCCATCTTCACTGCATTGCTAACTGGCTCAGACCCTCATGATTTTGACATGACTATTACATTAATAAAAGTTTCTGCTCTACGTCCCTGTCTTCAGTTTCCTCATAGTCTATCCTGCATATATTCTCTTCAAAGTTTCCATTTTACTAAAATATGATGTTTTTCCTTTAACAAATAGAACCCAATGGTATGCAAGGTTGAACTGGAAATTAATTCAGTTTAGATGTTCTGTTTTACAAGCTTGGAGCCAAGATCTATCAAAGGAGGTTACCAGGGCCTGAGGTAAAAATGACAAACTGACAGTGAACAGCAGAAGCTGAAGGCAGGGAAGACAATAGAAATAAGGCAATGAAGATAGGAAGTTTTAAGAGAATCTGCTCTGGAGCGTGTTTGTTACAGGAGTCTGTTGTTCAGGTCCCATTTTGCTTCTGCAGCTATTATAATGATGACGACGATGAAGATGTATAGAATTTACAATAAAACATACCTATTCTGTCAGTTCTGACAAATGCATATAGTTGTAAAACTGGATATATTCCCCTCCTGTTACTGCCCCAAATTCCTCTCTGTTTCCCTACCCCTCAGCAATCTCTGGTGTCTGTCCCTGTAGGTCTGCCTTTTCTGGAATGCCATGTAAGTAGAATCAGAAAGAATGTAGCCTTTTGAGTCTACCTTCTTTCTTATTCTTAGCATAATATATCTAACAGTCATCTATGTAGTTATGTATAATCAGCATTTTAGTGCCACTTAGTACTTAGATTTCAATACACTGCTACTATTTCTTCTGTTTGCACAATAAAGTCCAAATTTCCTGGCAATCATACATAAAATATTCACAACCTGATACCATCTTTATGTCCATGTACTCTACTCACCTGCTCCACTCACGATCACACTAGCAGTGTTCATGGTCTCTTGAAATGGGCACTTGCATTCTTTAATGCTTTGCCTCTCTGTTCCTTTTGAAATGCCCTTCCTCTTCTTTCTTTGCTTACCTCATGAACTCCAATTACTCAGATCAATAGTCATCTCTATCACCTCCCTTCATTACACATACTTACACAGAGATGTTTTTCTGTTCCTAACTTCTAAACAGAAATCCTTCGAGAAGAGGTAGCAGAGATGTAAGTGGTACTCTCATTAATGCTCTACGGTACTTTAAGCCTGTCCTTATTTAGCTCTAATTATACTGCATCATGCTTTTTGTTTATGTGCCCCTCATACTGGGTAAGCTATGGGCTTAGTGAAAACAAAGGTTCTATCTTAGTCATGTTTCCCTCCCATAGTTCAGAGCACAGTCTTTGTACAGAGCAAGGGCTACATAAATATTGAATACCTGAAGCAGTAGCACATGAAGTCAGGTATGTCCCAGATGGCTTATAAGATGTCAAGTGTTTAGCAGACACTGCCTCCAGCTCCCACACCAAAATATTCTGAAAACTACTCTTACGGAACACTTCTTTCTTGGAAGAAGAAAACTTACATAATGATCAATATTTTTCTTCTTCATCTATTTTAGAAGTAGTTCATTTCTTACCTAAGCAAAATCAATCAACATTATCATTAATAAATATTCATTAGAAATACACTGTCCCCCGCCTGTCGTCCCAGCTATTTGGGAGGCAGATGCAAGACAATCACTTAAGACCAAGAGTTTGAGGTTGCTGTGAGCTGTGAGGCCACAGCACTCTACTGAGGGTGACATAATGAGACGTTTAAAAAAAAAAAAAGAAATACACTACCCCTTTTCTTGGCAAATTCTAAGGTAAGCAATTTCATTTTAGTAAGAGAAATAATTTATTTTTAACTTTATGTTCAAACCAGTGTTAGCAATGAGCATTGCTGAACTGCGGCAACATTCCATATGACTGGTGTCTCTAATCTTGTGCCAAGTGAGGTTAACTCTTGAGATGTTTTCAAACTCTATTTTACAACACTTCAGCATCTTACATCTTATTAAACCATTTTCAGAATGTAGAAACATGAGCATATTTCTTATAACGAAATATTTAGGTTATTAATGATCTCTTATATAAAGAGAATTTACTCATGAAAGTTAAAGTTTAATGTACGCAGTTATGATTTAATAAAGAAAAAAATGAAAGTTAAAAAAATTCTGTTTTGAACTACAGAATAGGTATATGCATACTCAATTTTTAAAAAAGCATTTGGCAAACCATATATTGCTCATTTATTTTTTCCCCTTCTTTTTGAGGCTTAAGGAATTACAGTAAGACTCCCTGGATGCCTCCCTCAGAGTAAGTTAAAGCTTGACTTCAGATTCAGACAAAAATTATAATCTATTAAAAAATCTTTTAGAGAGGATGGAGACAAGATGGCTGACTACAGCCAGCTTTCCACAGAGGCTCCTGTCCAGAAGGAGGGTTAAAGGACAGAAGTTTAACAAGTAAGTTGATGGTTTGGAGCTGAACCAAGAGAGAAGGTTGAAGAACGCACATCAACTCTGCTGAGGCGAGCTGCCACCCCAAGGAAACACACAATAGGTACAAAATCCACTGCCAAGTGGACAGAAGTCCCCTCCCCCATGAGAATGGCTCACAATATACTCTATACAAACAAGTGAGCAGAGTTTTAATATCCTCCTATTTTATCCCAGGGGAGAGAACCTCTAAAAACCAAAACTCCTTCCCCAAAGAGGACCTACTAGTATGCCACAGCACTCTCAGGCCAGGTGTAAAACTATATATATTCTCTACCTGCAATTCTGAACTTCCAGCACTCTCCTCCACTCTCACCCTGTGGTCTGTAAGCCTGTCCCTCATGGAGTCCAGATTCTTGGGCGTTTTCTCGACAGGTGTGGACAAGGCGTGGGCTGTTATAGGTCTGTGCTGATTCTGTGGCACAGGTGTAAAGAGAAGACAGTGCACTGAGAGGGAGAGGGAGAAGCAGTGCCCTGCAACACAGAGCAGTGCCTGCCCGGGCAGGGATCGGTGGGGACAGAGACTAGAATACATGCCTGCAGAGATGGCATACTCCCAGGGTAGAGCTTAGTCAGAAGTGAGCCTAAGAAGCACTGGGCCCCCAGGGGAACATAACTGAGACAAAAGCAGGCAGGGCAACAGCACCAGCCCAGGGAGAAACAGACACTGAGACCTGTGTGCGAGTACCAGCCCGGGGAGAGTCAGGAACTGAGAACTGAATGTGAGCTTTAACCGTACCTGCTCCAACACAGAGTGTAGCCAAGACAGAGACGCCAGCTCTGTGAGAATTTGTGCAACGGCTGCAGCATAGGGCGGAGCTGAGCCGCAGTTTCTGTGAACTCAAGCAGAGCCTGACCGGTAGGGGAATACAGCTGGGACAGAAATGCTAATTCTGCGAGAATATAAGTGGTAGAAACATCAGTCTCTGGCGGGGCTGGAACTAAGTGAACCACTCCACCTTCAATTAAGTACCCAAGGTTGTCAGGCTTCAGCTCCCCCTGCTGGCTGGTGGCAGAGTGCAGCAGTCTGGCCCACAAGACTTAGATCTCCCTGTGACTCAGGCAGGCGCAAACCCCTGGAGCATCTGCTCATTGCCGGGAACTGGCTCACAGCTCTGCGAGGTTACCAGTGACTGGGTGTGACAAGAGATGCAAGATGGGGAAGGAGGCATCAAACTTCCTGGACTAATTCATTTGTTGGGTGGGTGCTTCTGACACAAAGGAGCATGGGAGCAAGTCATACTTGAGCTGCCAGCAGGCCCCTGCTATCTAGTTACTGGAGACCTTTTGAACTCTCACAATTGAGACTGGGTGCTGACTGGAACAACTGATTTGGAACTCTTGACCTAGGCCATTCACCCAAGGACTATCCAAAGCAGTACACTTTGTGTGTGGTTGTGGTAAGGTTTGATTTTCCTTTTCTAGTTGTTGCCCATGGGGAACAGGGTGACTTAGTTGCTGATATTTCTCCTTAGATGAGACTTCAACCCAGAGTTACTTATTCACTAGGATTGGACAGGGACCAGCTGAAAATAAGACAGAGTCACTTAGCCCCACCACACCAAGTAAGTCCCCAGTGTCTCAGGCCATAGCACTGTACGGGTCCTTTACAAAGCTCTAGGGGAAAAGGTACAGACACTAGTCCCAGCTCTTGGGCAAAGGGCTAGTTAATCCCTACTCCACCAGCCCCCCAACCCAACTTCACCTTATCTGCTCATCTAGCCAAATGGCGTACAATAATCATTGGCTGGAATCAGTGGAAAAACTCTGGTAACATGAATAACCGGAATAGATCAACTCCCCTAAGGAACGATATGGAAAGAGAGGAAGTTAACAACTTAATGGGACATCTCAAGCAAGTGGAAAAGGAAGAACATTCCAATCCCAAACCCAGCAGAAGAAAAGAACCAAAATTAGAGCAGAATTAAGTGAAATTGAAAACAAAAGGATAATACAACAAATCTATATATCAAAAAGTTGTTTTTTTAAAAGTCAATAAAATAGATAAATCTTTGGCTAACCTAACCAGGAAAAAAAAAGAGTAAAATCTCTAATTTCATCAATCAGCAATGGCAAAGATGAAATAACAACAGACTCCTCAGAAATTCAAAAAATCCTTAATGACTATTACAAGAAACTCTATTCTCAGATATATGAAAATCTGAAGGAAATAGACCAATACTTGGAAGCACACCACCTTCCTAGACCTAGACAGAATGAAGTGGACATGTTGAACAGGCCTATATCAAGTTCTGAAATAGTATCAATTATACAAAATCTCCCTAAAAAGAAAAGCCCAGGAGCAGATGGCTCCACATCAGAATTCTATCAAACCTTTAAAGAGGTATACTGCCTATATTACTTAACCTTTTCCAAAATATAGAAAAAGAATACTACCCAACACATTCTATGAAGCTAAAATCACCTTGATCCCCAAACCAGGAAAAGACCCAACAAGAAAAGAAAATTATAGGCCAATACCACCAATGAATATTGATGCAAAAATATTCAACAAGATCCTAGCAAACAGAATCCAGTAACACATCAAACAAATTATACCAAGTAGGTTTTATCCCAGGGTCTCAAGGCTGTTTCAATATATGTAAATCTATAAATATAATTCATCACATAAACAAATTAAAAAACAAAGACCATATGATTCTCTCAGTTGATGCAGAAAAAGCTTTTTTGGTAATATTCAGCATCTTTTCATGATCAGAACACTTAAGAAAAGTGGTATAGGCTCAGCACCTGTAGCTCAAGCAGCTAAGGTGCCAGCCACATACACCAGAGCTGGCAGATTCAAATCCAGCCTGGGCCTGCCAAACACCAATGACAACTACAACCAAAAAAGATGGCCAGGCATTGTAGGGTGGGGTGGGGGGTACCTGTAGTCTCAGCTACATGGGAGGCTGAGGGAAGAGAATTGCTTAAGCCCAGGAGTTGAAGGTTGCTGTGAGCTGTGATGCCACAGCACTCTACCAAGGGTGATAGCTTGAGGCTCTGACTCAAAAAAAAAAAAAAAAAAAAAAAAAAAGAAAGAAAAAGAAAATTGGTATAGAAGGGACTTTTCTTAAACTCATCGAGGCCATCTACAGCAAACCTACATTGAGTATCATATTGAATGCAGTTAAATTGAAAACATTTCCACTCAGATCAGGAACCAGGCAATGTTGTCCATTGTCTCCACTGCTTTTCAACTTTGTAATGGAAATCTTAGCCATCACAATTAGGCAAGAAAAGGCGATCCAGGGTATCCATATAGGGTCAGAGGAGATCAAACTTTCACTCTTCGCAGATGATATGATTGTATATCTGGAAAACACCAGGGATTCTACTACAAAACTCCACAGCAGTGTCTCACATTACAAAATCAACACTCATAAATCTGTAGCCTGCAGGTTATGTCTCCGACAAAGATTTAATAACCAGAATCCACAGAGAACTCAAACGTATTAGCAAGAAAAGAACAAGTGATCTCATCTCAGTGTGGGCAAGGAACTTGAAGAGAAATTTCTCTGAAGAAGACAGGCACATGGCTTACAGAAACATGAAAAAAAAAATGCTTATCATACTTAATCATCAGAGAAATGCAGATCAAAACTACTTTGAGATATCATCTAATTCCAGTAAGATTAGCCACATCACAAAATCCCAAAACCAGAGATGTTGGCATGGATGTGGAGAAAAGGGAACACTTCTGCACTGCTGGTGGGAATGCAAACTAATACATTCCTATGTTCCTTTTGGAAAGACATTTGGAGATCACTTATGGATCTAAAAATAGACCCGCCATTCAATCATTCAATCCTTCAATTCCTCTACTAGGTATATATCCAGAAGACTAAAAATCACTTTATAACAAAGATATTTGCATCAGAATGTTTACTGCAACCTAATTCATAATTGCTAAGTCATTAAAGAAGCTCAAGTGCCCATCGACCCACAAATGGATTAAGGAATAGTGGTATATGTATACCATGGAATATTATGCACCCTTAGAAAAGATGGAGACTTTACCTCTTTCATGTTTACATGAATGGAGCTGGAACATATTCTCCTTAGCAAAGTATATTAGGAATGGAAGGAAAAGAATCCAATGTACTCAGCCCTACTATGAAATCAATTTATAGCTTTCATATGAAAGCTATAACCCAACTATAGCCCAAGAAGAAGGAGAAAGAGGAGAGGGAGGGGTGGAGCATAGGGAAGATGGGTGGAGGGAGGGTAACTGGTGGGAACACACCTACGGTACATTTTACAAGGGTATATGTTAAATTTACTAAGTGTAGAGTATAAATGTCTTAACACAATATCTAAGAAAATGTGGTAAAGGCTATGTTAACCAGTTTGATGAAAATATTTCAAATGTTATATAAAGCCAGCACATTGTACTGGTAACTGCATTAATGTACCCAGCTATGATTTCATTAAAAAAAAAAAAAGAAATTTTCATAACTCTTTTTATTGGAAGACAAGGTCTTGCTCTGTAACCAAGGTTAGAGGGCAGTGGTGTGATCATAGTTCCCTACAACCTACAACCTCATACTTTTGCACTCAAGCAATCATCCTGCCTCAGCATCCCAAATATGTGGGACTACAGGTGTATGTCACCATGCCCAGCTAATTTTCTAATTTTTTGTAGAAACAGGGTCTCACTCTTGCTCAGACTGGTCTTGGAACTCCTGGCTTCAAGTGATCCTCCCTCCTTGGCCTCTCAGAGTGCCATGGTTAGAGGAGTGAGCCACTGCTCCTGGCCCATGAATACCTTTTATTGCTAATGTTTATCACAATTAAGATGGTTGTTTATGAAAATGATGAAGTGTACATATTTCTCAGTTCATATTTTCAATATTAAGAAACATACTAGCAATATCTTTGATTCGATACACTCCAAAGTCTAATCTTTCAAATATTATTAATACAGAATTGGCAATGGTTTAGATGTGGTATTTTAATTTGTATCAAGTAAATATTTCAAAGTAATTTTTTTCATTCCAAAAAACAGAGGTGCTCCATTGGAAGCATACATGCTTTGGAGAACACTGCTTACAATGGAGCGCCTCTGTTTTTATTTTAGTCAATTAAATTTGTGAGAATTTAAAATTTATTTTAGTTGGCTCAGCACCTGAGGCTCAAGTGGCTAAGGTGCCAACCACATACACCTAAGGTGGTGGGTTCAAATCCAGCCTGGGCCCACCAAAACAACGATGGCTGCAAAAATCATAAACAAAAAATAGCCAGGCATTGTGGTGGGCGCCTGTGGTCCCAGCTACTTGAGAGGCTGAGGCAGGAGACTGGCTTAAGCCCAGGAGTTAGAGGTTGCTGTGAGCTGTGATGCCACGGCACTCTACCCAGGGGGGCAGCTTGAGGCTCTGTCTCAAAAAAAAAAAAAAAATTTATTTTAGTCAATTTTAAATTTGTGAGAGTAGCGTAAGTTCTGATATGGATAGCATCTGCTATATATAAAGTTTTTCTAAGTAAGTTTTAAAGTTTTAAAGAAATATATAATAATGGGGATAATATTTAAATGAACATTTTTCACACTATGTGAAAATCATAAATGTACTCATATATATATATATATATATTTTTTTTTTTTAAACTAATTGAAGTCAGGCCAAAGGAGGACCTCTACCTAATAATTCAAGTTGTGAATACCTGTATACATAAAAGATAAATTGTTTTCAGTTAAAATCAAAAAGAAAATTTGTTACTTATGCTAATCACTATAGTTAAATGAGCCTTCTGTGTTTTGCTTCCTTGTAAAGTTACTGTAAGTTACATGCAGATAGTCCTAGAGAAGGAGGAAGTCCAGCTATGTTCCAATCTATGTTTTCTAGAGGCAATTAGGAAGAGTTAAATAAACACTAAATAGTTTTCACTTCAATAACTTCTGGTGGTAGAAGAGGAAACATAGCTTTAATATTTTTATCTAAATTATTACATCAATCTGCAAATTACTAAGAATTTTGGAATTATGAGATAGGGTAGGTAAACAATTATGTCTCAAATTCACAAGGATTTGGAGTATGAAAATAGTCCTAAACTATAGAATTTAGCACTAGAACATAACAAACTTACTTAATAAAGTAAGTTTAAATATGGTGTAAGTTTACATTCCAAAAGAATGATTAATTTATTCACAATGTATTTTCAATTATTGGTTTTGCTTTACAATAAGATCATTATTAGAAGAGGAATTCTAAGATGGCAGACCGGTAGCAACCCTTGCTAGAGGCTCCTGAGCAGCAGAAGAAAAACTGGACAGAACCGAACTCTATGAAGCCAAAGACAGGGAGCTGAGCCAACAAAGAAGTTTGGCAAGCTGTAACTCCAAGGAAGAGCATTCAGGAAAACAAATTATAGGTACAAAGCCTATTGACTAGAGGACGGGAGACCCCTCCCCCAAGCACGAGGCCTGCCACAGGCTATCTGTAAACGAGCAGGAAATAAAAGACCTCTCACTTTACCTCACTGGAGAGAGCCACTAAACTCCAGGTCTCTTTCTCCAGGGAGGTCCTACTTATAAACCTAGACACTACCCCACCAGGCATAAAATTGAACTGATACTTTTTCCCACAAATTCAAACTCCCAGCCCACCCTTTCCCCCATGCATGGCAGTCTGAAGTTCTGCTCCCTGCAGAGCATAGAGAGTTTGGTCTTGTCCTGAGAGATCTGGGCATAGTGTGGACTACCAACCATCAGGACAGAATCAGTGATTAATAGGAAGAAAGAGGGTATAGGAAGAAAGGGACACTTGGCAGGAAGACGAGCAGTCTGCCTGGTTATGACTATGCCTGGTCAGTGGGAGTGTTGATGTTTGGTTTGGGCTGTGTCTGGCGGAACGGGGTGCAGAACCCCCAGCTCTGATAGTACCCATAGCAAGAGAGTGGTTGCCCCATGTGGACTGAGTTCAGCAGACAGGGCTGGTCCCAAGCCCCTGCTGGGCCTGCAAGCGGAGGCTTGATAGGCATGGATTGTCATCTGAGAGTAAGGGTGTGGTCTCCTGATTCCAACAGAACCCTGGAGCAGGGGCTTACTGGGTGTGAACCAAGACCTGAGGGCTACGCGTGCTCCACTGCCTCCAGTGGGGCTGGTGAGCAGAGGCTTACCAGGTGAAGACTGAGACCTGAGGGTGGAGTGTGCCCTGACTCTAACAGAGCCTGCGAACAGAGGCTTGGCAGGCAGTGGACTGAGACTGGCAGGAGGCAGCATGGTCCTGATTCCAACTGGTCTGGCAAGCAGAAGCTAGCTGTGTGTGAAGTAAGACCAATGGGTGGGGGCAGTGCCCCTGGCTCCAGCTGGACCTGTGAGCAGAGAAGCAGACAATAGTGTGGACTGAGTCTGGCGGGTGGGAGTGTGGATCCCTAAGTGTGCTTTGAATCACTTTGCTTTGAATTGTCCTTGAATCCTTCCTGGTTGGGGAGGGTTTGCACTGCCTGAGACAATTTGGTTGGAACCTGTGTCTGGGGCTGTCCACTCAGGGAAATTCTCAAGTTGACCTTTAAAGTTCTGTAGTGGAAAAGAAATAAAGGGTGGGGGCTGGGTGCCACAGCTGTTTGTATGTCTTCACAGTCGAGATTAAATCTAACAGTGTGATTTCTTAGCATAGGGTAGAGGCTGGCTGGTATCAAAACAGAATTAGCCTGCCTTGTCTCACCAAGTAGGTCCTCAGAGTCTCTGGCCAAAACTCTGAAAGGGGCCTTTGTAAGGCTGTAGGAGATAAGCCACATACAACACTTAGCACTTTGGTAAGGGGCTATCTCTACTACCTGGGAACCCCAATTCAGTCTCACCCTACCAGTTCTAATAACCAAATGGTAGAAAATAAATATGGTGCGGATCCAAGAGAAGAACTCTGGCAACATGAATAACCAGAGTGTATCAACCCCTCCAAGGAATGACAAAGAGAGACAACTGAAGATGCCATGCATAGACAAATGGCAGCAACATCAGAAATCGAATTCAGAACATAGAGGGCAAATAAGATAAATACAATGGAGGAATAGATAGAAATTGAATTCCAAAAAGTAGTTCTAAAGTTATCTCAAGAAATCAATGAATTCAAAGCCCAGTCACCAAAGATATGGACATAATGAGAAAAGAGATAGCAGAGTTCAAGGAAATGAAAAAGGTAGTTGAGGAGCTCCAAAATCCAGTAGAATCCCTCAGTAATAGAGTTGACCAGGCAGAAGAAAGGATCTCTGAAACTGAGGACAAAACTTTTGAACGTTCCAAAACACTCAAAGAGGCAGAGAAATGGAGAGCAAAAACTGATCAGTCCCTGAGAGAGTTGTAGGATCACACCAAAAGATCAAACATTCGTCTTATAGGAATTCCCAAAAAAGAAGAGGATGGTCCTAAATGTATAGATGCTCTACTCCAAGAGATTTTGGAGAATTTCCCAAACATTGAAAGAGACACAGAACTTCAGATAGCAGACACTTTCAGAACCCCAGAAAGACTCAATTCAAATAAACAATCTCCTAGACACATTGTGATTAACTTTGCCAAAGTTAAGACAAAGGAGAAAATTCTGCAAGCAGCCAGACATAAGAAAAGCATCACCTACAAAGGGAGAAGTATCAGAATGACTGCAGATCTCTCAGCTGAAACATTTCCAGCCAGAAGAAGATGGTCATTGACCTTCAGTCTCCTAAAACAAAACAACTTCCAGCCCAGGATCCTATATCCAGCCAAACTGAGTTTCATTTGTGATGGAGAAATCAAATATTTTAATGACACAGACGTGTTGAAGAAATTTGCCATAATTAAACCAGCTCTCCAGGATATTCTCAGACACATCCTTCACAACATCCAGTGTGATGCTCTACCTCCAAAGTAAACTCACCCAGAAATTTTTTAACAAAACCCAATTTCCACAGTGATGAAAGGATTAAAAATAAAAATGTCCATTGGATATCAGAAAATCATGACACCCAAAACACAACCAGGATTATCAATTCTCTCAATTAATGTGAATGGTTTAAATTGTCCTCTAAAGAGGTACAAGCTGGCTGACAGGATACATAAACTCAGACCAGATATTTACTGTATACAAGAATCTCACCGTATCTTAATGGATAAAAATAGACTCAGGGTGAAGGGATGGACTTGTATAATGCAGGCAAATGTAAACCAGAAAAAAGCAGAGGTGGCAATTTTTGTAGCAGATACAATTGGCTTTAAATCAACAAAGATAAAAAAAGGAAAGCCACTACATATTTGTCAAAGGAAATATTCAACATGAAGAGATTTCGATAATTAACATTTATGCACCCTACCAGAATGCACCTCAATTCATTAAAGCAGACACTAATGGATATGAATAACTTGATGTCTTCCTGCACTATAATAGTTGGAGATTTTAACAGTTACACAGATCCTCCAAGAAGAAACTAAATGAAGAAATATCAGACTTAACCTGACCCTAAAACAAATGGACTTTACAGACCTCTATAGAACATTTCACCCTAATAAAACAATATACATTCTTCTCATGGGCCCACGGGTCATCCTCCAACATAGATCATATCCTAGGACACAAGTCTAACCTCAGCATATTTAAAAGTACAGAAATTATTCCTTGTATCTTCTTGAACCACCAAGGAATAAAAATTGAACTCAACAGCAATGGGAATCTTCATATGCAAACAAAGTCATGAAAGCTAAATCTTAGGCTGACTGATAGCTGGGTCAAAGACAAGATTAAGAAGGAAATCATAGGCAGCACCTGTGGCTCAGTGAGTACGGTGCCGGCCTCATATACTGAGTGTGGCAAGTTTGAACAGGGCCCCAGCCAAACTGCAACAAAAAAATAGCCAGGCATTGTGGCAGGTGCCTGTGGTCCCAGCTACTTGGGAGGCTGAGGCCAGAGAATCGCCTAAGCTCAGGAGTTGGAGGTTGCTGTGAGCTGTGTGATGCCACAGCACTGTACTGAGGGCAGCAAAGTGAGACTGTCTCTAACAAAAAAAAAAAAAAAGAAAGAAATCACCAAATTTTTGAAACCAAATGATAACAAAGACACAAATTATCAAAACCTGTGGGATACTGCAAAGGCTGTCTTAAGAGGGAAATTTATAGCATTGGAAGCCTTCATCTAGAAACTGAAAGAGAAGAAGCCAACAACTTACTGGATCATCTCAAGCAACTGGAAAAGGAAGAACATTCCAACCCGAAACCCAGCAGAAGAAAAAAAATAACCAAAATTAGGGCAATATTAAATGAAATTGAAAACAAAACAATCATTTAGAAGATCAACAAAACAAAAAGTTGTTTTTTTGAAAAGATTAACAAAATTGATAAAACGCTGGCCAACCTAACCAGAAATAGAAAGGTAAAATTTCTAATACTGTCTATCAGAAATTATAAAGGAGAAATAACAGACACCTCAGAAATTCAAAAATCCTGAATGATTACTACAAAAATCTTTATTCCCAGAAATATAAAAATCTGAAGGAAATGGACTAATACCTGGAAGCATGCCACCATCCTAGACCCAACCAGAAAGAAGTAGAAATCTCGAATAGACTTATATCAACCACTGAAATAGCATCAAAAATATGAAATCTCCTTAACCAGAAAAGTCCGGGACCAGATGGTTTCACATCCAAATTCTATCAAACCTTTCAAGAGGAACTAGTATCTATATCATACAGCATTTTCCAAAGCATAGAAAAAGAAAGAGTACTTCCCAACACATTCTATGAAGCAAATATCACCCTGATCTCCAAACGACGAAAGGATCAAACAAAGAAAGAAAATTAGACCAATATCATTAATGAATACTGATTCAAAACTATTCAATAAGATCTTAGCAAACAGGATTCAACAACACATCAAAAACATTATACACCATGATAAAGTTAGTTTTTTTCCAGGGTTACAGGGTTGGTTCAACATATGCAAATCTAGAAAAATAATACCTCACATCAATAAAAGTAAAAACAAAGGCCTATAATTCTCTCAATTTATGAAGAAAAAGCCTTTGATAATATCCAGCATCCTTTCATGATCAGAATTCTTAAGAAAATAGGCATAGAAGGGATATTTCTTAAACTGATAGAGGCCATTTACAGCAAACCCACAGCCACTATCATATTGAAAACATTTCTACTCAGATCAGGAATGAGGCAAGGATGCCCACTGTCTCCATTGCTATTCAACACAGTAATGGAAGTATTAGCCATTGCAATCAGGCAAGAGAAGATGATCAAGGGTATCCAAATAGGGTCAGAGGAGATCAAACTCTCACTCTTCCCGGATGACATGATCCTATACCTGGAAAATCTCAGGGACTCAACTTCAAAACTCTTAGATGTGATCAAGGTATACAGCAGTGTCTCAGGATACAAAATCAATACCTACAAGTCAGTAGCTTTTATATACACCAACAATAAATCAAGTTGAAAAAACAATCAAGGACTCTATTCCTTTTACAATAGTGCCAAAGAAGATGAAATATCTGGGAATTTACCTAACAAAGGATGTGAAAGATCTGTATAAAGAGAACTATGAAACTCTGAGAAAAGAAAGAGCTGAAGATGTTAACAAATGGAAAAACAGCATGCTCATGGCCGGGTAGAATCAACATTGTTAAAATGTCCATACTATCCAAAGCAATCTACAGATTTAATGCAATCCCTATTGAAGCACCATTGTCATACTTTAAAGAACTTGAAAAAATAGTACTTCATTTTATATGGAATCAGAAAAAACCTTGAACAGCAGATACATTACTCAGAAATAAGAACAAATTAGGAGGTATCACATTACCAGACTTCAGCCTATACTATAAGTCTATAGTGATCAAAACAGCATGGTACTGGCACAAAAACAGAACAGTAGATTTATGGAATAGAATAAAGAACCAAGAGATGAACCAAGAGCTTCTCATCATCATTTGATCTTTGACAAGCCTATCAAAAATATTCAGTGGGGGAGAGAGTCCCTATTTAACAAATGGTATTGGGTGAACTGGATGGTACCTGTAGAAGACTGAAACTGGACCCCCACCTTTCACCATTAAAAAAATTGATTCTCACTGGATAAAAGATTTAAACTTAAGACATGAAACTATAAAAATACTAGAAGAGGCTTGGCGCCTGTGGCTCAAGCGGCTAAGGCACCAGACACATACACCTAAGGTGGCGGGTTTGAATCCAGCCCGGACTCGCCAAACAACAATAATGGCTGCAACCAAAAAATGGCCAGGCGTTGTGGCGGGCACCTGTGGTCCCAGCTACTTGGGAGGCGGAGGCAGGAGACTCGCTTGAGCCCAGGAGTTGGAGGTTGCTGTGAGCAGTGAAGCCATAGCACTCTACCCAGGGGGACAGCTTGAGGCTCTGTCTCAAAAAAAAAAAAAAAAAAAAA
>CAUYQV010115285.1:0-72437 GCA_963574575.1 Galagoides demidoff
CGCCTGTGGTCCCAGCTACTTGGGAGGCGGAGGCAGGAGACTCGCTTGAGCCCAGGAGTTGGAGGTTGCTATGAGCTGTGATGCCATGGCACTCTACCCTGGGGGATAGCTTGAGGCTCCGTCTCAAAAAAAAAAAAAAAAGGATACCAGATCCAGGGGTGAAGGAGACAGAGGTCTGTGTGACAAACAATACCTCTAAGCTCAAGTTTCACCTTCCGTGCACAAGTGCTACTTAGAACACTTTCACCAGCCCAAACCAGAGAATCCCTAGCTCCATCCTATTAGAAAGTATAAATTCTATATGTGTTGTACTCTTTGCATCTCTTTTACTTTGTAGTTCTTTATCTTTTTCTCTCTCTATAAAATATCTCCATTTTTGTTTTCCTCTTTTTTTCCTCCCCTAGATAGCAATCCTATATTTTAAATACTTAATTTAAATATAAAGGGGACATCTTTGATGCTAATATAGCTTTGAGCTTCCACTAAAAGCAAGTGTGTGTTCTGGTTAAGAATCTCCATGACCCCGGGCGAAGCTGCTTTTGTTTTGGATTTGGGAGTAACCTCTTTGCAAAGTTAACTTCTGATCCCATCTCTGCTACTGTGCCTAATGTAATAATGCTGCTTTTCTTAGTGGGACAAATATGAACTACTCCATTATACTGGGGTTGTATCCATCAGAGTCTCAGGAGGGAACAGATGGCATATTTGAAGTAGGTTAATCCAACGAAGGTTTCTTCATCCATTTAAAATGTTCTACTTAAAAAGGCGTGTGGTTTCGGGGAACCACAGGGAATGGTGTAGTAACTCTGCTAGCAGAGTTGTTTCTACCCTTGGGCATGCAGAACTTAGACTGGTATAGTTTAGCTGCCTTGGGAAAACCAGTAATCTTAGATGGGGTGGGTGTAGCTCCAGTTTGAGATGATCTTGCTGAGAGGGAGGCCCTATTCTTTCTTCTTCACAGAACCACCTGGGTGCCCATTAGCTGAACTCAGCTGGAAGCCGGAGAATTTGGGAGCCTACTGATGCTATCCACAGTCAGCTGCTGAGGAGTAGAGAACAACATGGAGAAAAGGGGAGAGGGCTCTGGAGGGAAGGTGGAAAAGATTTGGCACAGGGATGGGCCAGCTCTTTGCTTATCCATGGCACAAATATCACTTAAGCTTCACCATGGTGGGGGGCGGGAAGCCCAATATTAGTCAATTTCTTTTCAAAAATTTTTTTTATTAAATCATAACTGCGTTTATGGGGTTCAGTGTACTGATTTGATAGACAATGTGAAATGCTTACATCAAACTGATTAACACATTTATCACCTTGCTTACTTATTTGTTGTGGTAAGACAATTATATTCTTTTCTTTTTTTTTTAAATTTATTCTTTTCTTAATAGTTTTGATTGCATGATGCACATCAGGTGAGGTCCCCCCAAATACCCTTCCCCTCCCTCTCTCTCCTCTTCCCTTCTACTTTCTGAACTATGGTTATGTTTTACTATTTGTATGAATGTGTAGGTGACTATATATTGATTTCATAGTAGCAATGAGTACATTGGATGCTTTTTATAATTTCTAAAATTCTGTACTTTGGGTTACATGCAGCAACTTCTGCAGTCCTGAGCGTTGTCTTCTGACCTCCACTCCTGGCTCTGCATTGTGCCTGTGGAAGGCTGGTCCTTCAGTGCCTCTCTGGAATGGCTGCTCAGGGTGGGCTGCCATGGTGTCTGCTGCCAGTGTTCCCTCCATAGCCCACAGGTCCTTCTCTTGGGAAGATGATGAATTATCTCCAGTATCTCCAGTTTCCTGTTTCCTTCTCCATTCACTTCTTCTTCTAGACAGTCTGGTTATCCTTTTAGTGGATTTAGATCTGCACCATAACACTCAGAACCTGCAGGGACCAGACAGGTATCAAATGAGTGTGTGTGGGAGAGTAAGTATAGGGTAGAGCTGTGAGTCCAAGAAATAATTCACATTTCTCTTACTCTCTGTCAGGTAAATCACAGGGCAAACATGATGCTAAGTGACAGCTGAAGCTTAAATTCCAGAAATAGTGGGCTACTGGCTTCTGCACTCTGGTGATTTGCTGCCATTGGGAACTCAGGCTATTTTAAGACACACTGGTGATCTAGATCTTCATGTAAAACCACTTGATTTTTGCAGGCAATAGGGAGTTATGGCAAGGTAAATAAAGATAAACACTACAGTGTCACATGAAGGGGATTGAGAAATAAACTATTTTTTTTTTTTTTTTTGGTGGGGGCAGTGAAGTTTATAAAACTAAGGGTCAAGAAAATAGGTATGTGGTTTCCTGGCCTTTCATCACCCCACAGAGGAGCAGGCTGGAGCCAGGGGGAGGCTGCCAGATATGCAGAAGTTATGTTTCTGGGGAAGAACTGTGCACACTGATACTTTATCTTCTTATAAGGAAAGTGTGAGAAATGATCTGGGTATGGGGAATAAAGAATTTAGCTCAGTCCTTAAGCACCTGAAGGGCAGCTATGCAGGGCATCATCTGGGAATGGCAGGTGCTACCTAGAAAAGTTGTGAGAAATTGAATTTGCCTGACTCAGGGGAGGAGCCCCTAGTTTCATGGGAACGTGGGCTCTCCAGGGGCTGGTCAGGGCATTGACAAGAACTTGAGCTTTTGTTGCCTGTGCTTTTGGTGTCACATCCCAAAAATCATTACCAAGACTAATGTCAATAAATGGACTTTTTCCTTTTATTTTCTTCTAGGAGTTTATGATTTTAGGTCTTATGTTTAAATCTTTAGTCCATTTTGAAATGAGTTTTGTGTGTAGTGTAAGACAAGGGTCCGATTTCATTCTTTTGCATATTTTCCCAACACAAAATATTGAAGAGTATTCTGTAGTGAGCAGGTATTTGCAAACCTGCCCCCGAAGGCCAAGAAAGCTGAGAAGCCAAAGAAAGAGTCTAACAAATGTAGTTTTTCCAAAAGAAACATTTAATAGGAAACGGAAGTAATAGCTTTGGCAGTTGTGAGATAGTAGATCCTTGTACCTGTCCTCCTCAAATTATCCTTTATTTAACAAGCTATTTTGGTAAAATGTGCAGCTAGTCATGTCTCAAACTTTCTTATGAATGTTGTGACCCCTGGGAGGTCTTTATGTGTCTTTAAGTATCTTTATGAGGGGTTGTCTATGCTAGACATTGTTTCATTATGGGGATTTATCTCTGCTATGATCATTGTCTTTGCTGCAGAACACCTTCGGATGCAAGAGTCAAACATTAGTCATCATGGTGGTTTGGCTTCAAGATGTCATCACTGTCGCCAGGACAGGCTGTTTTCTTACAAAGAGACTATTATTTCTCCAAAGCATATGCTTTGTGCCCTTGTCAAAAATTAGGTGACCAATAAGCCTGAGTTTATTTCTAGGCCCTGTATTCTGTTCCATTGGTTAATGTGTTTATTTTTATCCCGGTACTGTACTCTTTTAATCACTATAGCTTTGTAGTATAATTTCAAATTAGGATATGTGATGATTCTTCCTTTGTTCTCCTTTCTTAACATTGCTTTGGCTCTTTGGAATCATTTTTGGTTCTATACATATTTTATAGGATTTCTTTTTTTTTCCTATTTCTGTGAAAGACATCTTTGGAATTTTAATAGGAATTACATTGATTATGTAGGTAGATCACTTTGGGTAGTTTGGACATTTAACAATATTAATTCTTCTAATCCATGGATGTGGGATATCTAGCCATTCATTTGTACCTTTAATTTCTTTCATCACTGTTTTATGGTTTTTAGTGTATAGATGTTTTACCTCCTTTGTTAATTTACTTCTAAGTATTTTGTTCTTTTTGATGATATTGTAACTAGAATTGTTTTCTCGATTTCCTTTTTGGAAAGTTTGCTGTTGGTGTGAAGAAATACTTGTGATTTTTATGTTAATTTTGTATCCTGTGATTTCATTGAATTTGCTTATTAGTTCTAAGATTTTTTTCATGGAGTCTTTAGGGCTTTCTACATCTAGTACTATGTCATCTACAAATAGAGAAAGATAACAAAATCAAAAATAAACAAGTGGGAATGTGTCAAAGTAAAAACCTCTGCAGAGTAAAGGAAAAAAATCAACAAAATGAAAAGGCAATCTATGGATTGGAAAAAAGTATTTGCAAACCACATATCTGATAAAGCGTCGACATCTAAAATGTATAAGGAACTCTTACAACCCAATAGCAAAAAACCAAATAACCTGACTAAAAAATGAGACAAGGACTTGAATAGACATTTTTCTACAGAATACATACAGATGGCCTATAGGTATGTGAGAAGTGCTCAACATCATTAATTATCAGGGAAATTTAAATTGGAACCACAATGAGATATCACTTTCAATCTATTAGGATGGCTATTGTCAAAAAGGCAGAAAAATAATAAGTCTTGGCAAGGATGTAAAAAAAAGAAGAAACTCTTATATGATACGTCATTGGTGGTAATGTAAATTGGTACAGGCACCATGGAAAATAGTACGAAGCTTTCTCAAAATAACAAAGATAGAACTACCATATGGTTCAGCAAATCCCACTTCTGGGTACATATCCAAGGACATGAAATCAATACCTCAGAGAGATATCTACATTTCCATATTCATTGCAGCATTATGCACAAGAGCCAAGATATGAAAATAAGTGTCTGTTGGTGAATGGATAAAGAAAACATGGCACTGCTGTATAGCTATCTATCTCTCTACATATATGTACAATGGAATATTACTCAGCTTTAAAAATTGAAGGAAGTCTTGCCATCTGGGACAACATGGATAAAACTGGAGGATGGCATGCTTGGTGAAATAAGCCACATACAGACAGAAAAATACTACATAGTTTCACCTTTATGTGGGAATATAATAAAGTTAAATTCCAGAAGCAGAGAGAGAAAAGTGGTTGCTAGGGAGAAATGGGGAGATGTTGGTCAAAGGGTGCATAGTGGGTGAATAAGTTCTAGAGATCTAATCTACAGCATAGGGATGATAGTTAAGCATAACACATTGTATACTGGAAATTAGCTAAGAGAGTCGATTTTAAATTTTTTCACACATACAAAAAATGGTAGCTAAATAAAGAGATGGATATGTTAATTAGCCTGACTGTAATATTCAGTTCACTACATATGTATATCAAAACCTTATGTTATATACCTTAAAAATATACAATTTTTATTATAAGAAAAGAACTCTAGCTTCATTGTCTCTCATTGAACAATCCTATTGGTTTCTCTCTACTTCAGCTAATTCATAACTTTTAAATCACTGAATACATGTGATACAAACAAAATAAAACATGTCTTTGGGCCACCAGTTTGAGAATTTTTGAGCAAACATTTGAAAATTGTCTCCAAAGGTGAAGACCTAATTAATGTCTTCTTTGCAACCATCACACTGAAAAGGTTCCTCCAGTCCTCTGAGGTCAAGGAAAAACCAAATATTAGAAGGATAAATTCAGTGGCTGACTTTCCTTCTTTAGGGAAAGAGAGAGATACATTTCATTTAGATCCAATGACTCTATAGCAGATAAAAGCAAAACACTGGTAATTTTCAATACTCTGATACAGTAAATTATTAATAAATGACTTCCCTATAATATTAGAAAAACTAGATTTTTAAAACTTAGTAAGAGAAGGAAAATGTTCTGGTAGGAGAAAATGACTGTAGAATTCTCACCTTTTCTCCATGAACTTATCTTTTTTTGAAAGAACATTGGCTATTACTACTGAGCTGATCACTCTAACTGGATTTAGGACTAACGGCTCAAAGGCAGGGAGTAGATATTGCTCATCCTTAATGCTGTTTCAAATCCCTTTCCTTGTGTTCGTGGCACAGCTATGAATAGGCAAGGCTATTCCATTTAAATAAAATTTTAGTGATGTCATGAGGAAATATTCATTCATTCATCATTTAACAAATATTTATGGCATGCTTTCTTTATGCTATGTATTGTGCTAGAGTTAGAGATTTATTTGTGAGCAAACAGATAAATTCTTTGCCTTTGTGGTATTACCCAAGTGCTCAAACATCTGAGGTGATATAAATTGGATAATCTTAGTTGCAACACATGGCTTGCTCATTCTCTTGTGTTACATCATACAGACCTTTCCAGATCATGGAAAATGCCTTACTTATCCTTGACTACAGGGACATTTACTCTAATTCAAGAGCAGAGGCACCAGGATTAATCTTTCTCCAGTCTCTGTGAGTATGCCTCTTTGGGCTTGGTGTTCTCTTAGAAGACATTTTTCTTACCCAGGAGACTATTTCTACCTAGAGATATCTGGCATTGTCCAAGCCTGTTTCCAATGGGTGGACATATTGGAATGCAACATAACAACTCCAGATACTTAATACATAAGTGGGGCTGTGGTGTAATTATATACAGGCATATCTTGGAGATATTGGGGGTTGGATTATGGACTCCCACCATAAAATGAATTTTTTTGGTTTCCCAGAGAATATAAAATTTATGTTTGCACTATGCTATAGTCTCTTAAATGTGCAATAGTATTATGTCTAAAGAAATGTACATAGCTTAAGTAAGAATGCTTTACTGTTAAAAAATGCTGACAAATATCTGAGCTTTAGTAGGTTGGAATCTTCTTTCTTTTTTTGAGACGGTCTCCCTCTGTCACCCTGGATAGAGTGCTGTGGCATCTTCATAGTTCACAGGAATCTCAATCTGTTGGGCTCAAAAGATCCTCTTCATAGCTGGGACTATAGATGTACACCATCACACCCAGTTAGTCTTTCTATTTTTATTTTTTTTTGAGACAGAGTCCCACTTTGTCACATTCTATGGCATCATAGCTCACAGCAACCTCAAACTCTTAGGCTCAAGGGATTGATTGTCTTGCCTCAGCCTCCCAAGTACCTGGGACTACAGGGGCCATTTTAGAGACAGTGTCTTGCTCTTGCTTAGGCTGGTCTGGAACTTCTGAGCTCAAGTAATCCACCTGCCTTGAACTCCCAGAGTGCTAGGATTACAGGCATGAGCCCTCACACCAGCCACAAATTGTAATCTTTTTGCTGTTGGAGGGCCCTACCTTTATGTTAATAGGTGTTGATTGATGATGGTGGTGGTTACTGACAGTTGTGGTGGCTGTGGTAGTTTCTTAAATAAGACAATAACAATTAACTTTGCTGCATTAATTGACTCTTCCTTTCTTTTCTTTTTTTTGTGACAGAGTCTCACTATGTCACCCTTGGTAGAGTGCCATAGTATCCTAGCTCATAACAACCTCAAACTCTTGGGTTTAAGCAAGTCTCTTGCCTCAGCTCCCAAGTAGGTGGGACTACAGGCACCTGACACAACACCTGGCTTTTTTCTTTTTGGTCGAAGTTATTGTTGTTTAGCAGGACCAGGCCAGGTTCGAACCTGCCTGCCTCTGTGTATGTGGCCAGCGCCCTAACTACTTACCTTCAGGCATTAAGCCTGACTCTTCCTTATAAGATTTCTCTATAGCATGTGATGCTGTGTGATAGTATTTTTACCATAATAGAACTTCTGTCAAAATTGTGGCAATCTTCTCAAACCCTGCCACTAGTTCATTAACCATGTTTATGTACTATTTTAAATCCCTTATTGTCATTCAACAATGTTCATAGCGTGTTCACTAGGAGTAGATCCTACCTCAAGAAACCACTTTCTTTGCTCATCCGTAAGAACCAACTTCTCATCCCTTCAAATTCTGTCATGAGATGACAGGAATTCAGTCACATCTTCAGGGTCCACTTCTAATTCTAGGTCTCTTGCTAGTCCTACCACATCTGCAGTTACTTCTTCTAATAAAGTCTTGAATTCCCCAAAGTCATGCATGAGGATTGGCATCAACTTCTTCCAAACTAGTGCTATTGATATTTTGACCTTTTACCATGAATCATGATTGTTTTTATTAGCATCTGGAACAGTGATTCCTTTTCAGAAGGTTTCCAACTTACTTTACCTCTCAATATCAGAGGAATCACAATCTATGCCAGCTGTGGCCTTCTCAAATGTGCCACCTATTTCTTAAAGACTAAGTCTTAAAAGAAAAAAATATTCCACTACGCATGGAATAGATGCTGTGTTAGCAGGCACGAGAACATATTTATCTCTTTGTAAATGTAATCAAAACTTTTGGGTGACTGGGCTCATTGTCAGTGAACAGTCATATTTGGAAGTAAATCTCTCTCTCTCTGTTTTTTTCTGAGCAGTAGGTCTCAATGGTGGACTTAAAATAGTCAATAAACCATGCTGTGAACAGAATGCTGTCATTCAGGCTTTGCTGTTCCATTTACAGAATGCGAGAACAGTAAAGGCAGCAGAACTCTTAAGGGCCCTATGATTTTGGAGTGGTGAATGCATATTGGTTTCAACTTTAAATCATCAGCTGCATTAGCCCCTAACAAGAGAGTCAGCCTATTCCATTGAGGGTTTGAAGCTAGACATTGACTTTTTCTTTCCAGCTTTGGAAGCCCCAGATGGTATTTTCTTCCATTGTAAGTCTATTTTGTTTACATTGCAAATCTGTTCAGTGTGGCCACCTTTGTCAATGATCTTAGCTAGGTCTTTTGGAAAATGTGGTCCTGCTTCTACATGAGCACTTGCTGCTTTGGCTTACACTTTTATGTTATGGAGGAGGCTTCTCTCCATCAGCCTCGTGAACTAACCTATGCTGACTTTAGACTTTTCTCCTGTAGTTTCCTCACTTCCCTCAGCTGTCATAAAATTAAAGAGTTAGAACCTTGTTCTGGATTAGGCTTTGGTTTAAGAGAATATTGTGGCTGGTTGGATTTTCTATTCACACCACTAAAACTTTTCTCCTTGTCAGCAGGAAGGCTGTTTTGCTTCCTTCTCGCTTGTGTGTTCACTGGAGTAGCACTTTTAATTCCTTCAGGAAACTTTCCTTTGGATTCACAACTTCATTAACTGTTTGGCACAAAGGCCTTGTAAGGGGTGTCCAACTTTTCTTTCTGTTGCACTGTGGAAGAGTAAGAGTTGTCTTGGCCCACACCCACACGTTAAATGCACAGACACTAAAGATAGCTGATTAGCAAAAGAAAGATCCTTGCATACTTTTCCTGATGTCTGATGCCACAGATGAGCAAAAAAAGGTCTTGGTAAAATCAGCAGGTGGCCCACAGGCTGAAGGTTGGAGGCCCCTAGCTGGCCTATCTCAGCTTTTGATGTGCTTTCTCATTGAGTCTCATCATTTTTATCTTTCGATTTAAAGTGAGAGACATGTGACTTTTACTTGTACTCTCTTAGAGCTACTGTAGGTTATCATTTGGCTTAATTGCAATATTATTGGATCTCTGAGAATGGGGAGACTTGAGGAGAGGGAGAGAGATGAGAATGGCCAGTTCAGTCCCTGGAGCAGAACATACAACATATTTACTCGTTAAGTTTGCTGTCTTATGTGGGCACAGTTTGTGACACCCTAGAACAATTATAGTAGTAAGATCAAGGATCACTGGTCACAGATTATCATAACAGCTATAAGAAAAAGTATGAAATACAGCACGTTACCAAAATGTGGCACAGAAATACGATGAGAGTACTCATTGGAAAATGGTACTGATAGTTTTGCTCGATACAGGGTTGCCACAGACCTTTAATTTGTAAAAAATGCAGTATCTGCTAAGTGCAATAAAGTGAAGTATAATAAAATGAATATGCCTATACTTGAAATTTTCTAATTTAGGGAGGGAAGAAAAAGAGCTGACACGATATTGCAGAAAAACAATATAGTTGGAGCAGCTCTGGAATCTATCATCTCTGAAAATTACTTTTAATAGCCATGTTATATTTAGAAACATAAATGTACATTTGAAAATTGTACTTGAGTGCACTTTGATTTTGGTGCAATTTCATAGAATTACTGAACATTGACTTCCATTGACAGTAGAAGAGTATTTTTAAGAGATCTAAAAATCAGCTTGCTATTCATTTTTCATTCAACAAATACTGAGCACGTATTTTGTATTACTTTGCTAGATATTGAGGGTATAGCCAGTGACTTAGGTACTTATTTATAAGAAGTATATAATATATATGGAATTTAATCAATACTTAAAGATACAATGTGTGTATTTGTAAATATACAATGTGTATATTATATGCATACATGTATACACACATGCATACTTAAAGATACAATGTGTGTATATATAAATGTACAATGTGTATATTAAATACATGCATGTATATATATAATACATATATACTTAATACTAATAAGTAAATACTAATAAGTATACATATATACTTAAAGATACAATGTATGTATATGTAAATATACAATGTATATATTATGTACATACATATATACTTAAATACTAATAAGTATACATATATACTTAAAGACATAATGTGTATATGTAAATATACAATGTGTATATTATATACATGTATGTATGTATATAATACATATATACTTAAATACTAATAAGTATACATATATACTTAAAGATACAATGTGTGTGTATGTAAATATATAAGTGTATATTATATACATACATGTATACACACATCTTAAAGAGATATGTGTGTATACATGTATGTATATAATATATGTGCTATGTAATGAATCAGAGCCACTATGTATATTGTGGAATAAAGAATAAACTATAGGAATTAGTTGTTACACAACTCTGAGGGGGCTGGGGAAGTGAAGGCGTAAAAGTAGAAGTCAGAGGGTCAGGGAAGAATCCTCAGACTGTCTGAGGCCCTGGCCTGAGTAAACAAATCAGAGCTTCCATGTCCTGCTCTTATGGTGGGAGAGCATGTGGAAAGGCCTTTGTGGGTTCATGGATTAGTCTGGTCGCAGACCTTGGGGCACTATGGGATGGAAGTTCCAGAAGTCAGGAAGGACAGCGAGATGCAGGTCAGAGGAGAGTGAAGGCAAACTACGACTCTCTGGGGCAGATCTGCCTCCGTTTGTGACCGCGTCTATTTATTGTTTTACTTCTACATTACAGATTTTTGTACACGTTCTTTTATTTTGGGCAAACTCTAAGCTCCAACCTGGAGCCACACAGAGAAGATATTTTGGGAAGAATAGTTTCTATCTTTAATTAGCCTGATATTCACAATTCAGCACACACATATATATATAATATATGTGATTGTTAGACACACACACACACACACATTACTGACCTGTTGTGATCTGTTATAAAACTTTTCTGAAATGGTTTCAGAAATATATTTACACATATACTATGATTTCTAAGAATTTATTATTACTCTTTTCAGTAATCACTTATGTTAAAATAATGCTAAATAGGATTTTTCAGAGCGAGTTAAAAGTCTAATAGTTTTCGTGTCTCTTGGGTGCATCATATTTGGCAGAAAATCCTCCTCATCACAAGTGCTTAAAATAGCGTGTGAAACCCTGTGACAGATACTGAACAATTTCTTCCATTTCAGAGCTTGTGTGGATGTCAGCAGACTTCCCATCAGTTAGAAATTCTTATAAATCACAAGTTCTTGTTGTCTTGTTAGGTGTTCAGTTATTGTTGAGTAAAACCCATTTAGAGAACATACTCACACAATTCTGTTTAACTCTAATGCCCTCCAGAGAACTGGCAGCAAATGTTGGTGTTCTCAGATGACAAACCGAAGGTTTGACTTGGCAAGGATGGAAGATTGGAGCAGAGGAAATCATCTGGGATTTCCTTTCATGTTTGCTGTAGATTCATGACCACAGAATGCTCAGATTTCCTGGGTAAATAATTCTGAAACTAACACCTAATTGTACAAAAGAAATTTTAGATTACTTTATCCATAATTTCTTTTCTTGTATTGAAAGGAGGTCACCTCTTACATTCTGAAAAGCTTATTGCAATACCCCTTTGGTATTATTTGATGAGAAAAGTCTCTAGATGATGCAGGATAGAACTGGGTTTCTATTCATAGCTCTTATTATTTGTGGCTTTGGGCCATTAACCATTGCACACTTGTTTCCTTTTTTTTTTTTTGCTTTTTGGCCAGGTGGGCACCTTAAAGGATTTTTGTGAGGACTAAATGAGATAAGTAATTCAAGTACTTAGCTACTTGTAAGCATTCAATAAATGTTAATTTCTTTATTATTCTATTCAATATAAAGTTATTTTATCATAATGCATCTTTCTCTCCTAAAGAGGCTCTTCTGGGCATTGATTTTCTTCATAGATAAAGACTGATGCTTCCTACAGAGGTAATAATAAATTCTCCATGAGGCTGATCACTGGCCTTTCCTTCTGCTTTTTGCTTTGGATAGATTAGGGACTATCGTTCAATAAATGTCATCAGAATAAGAGGATGTTGGAGAAGTGGAAAAAAATCTCTTTGTAGTTGTGTTTTTAAGACACTTAACACTTTTAATGGAATGATTAGAATATTATTATCATTATTAGAAGTTAATCTATTCAAATCTGAAATAGCCATTGGATTGATTTGGTAGTGTACAAGAAGTGGAGATAGTTGTTCCCTGCTGTGGAGAATAATCTACCACTGATTGACTAGATTTTCCCCTTGTTCTAGATAAAGATCAAGCAATATCTTTATGTCTTCTTTTCAAAACCCATGAAGATGTTTCTTCACTGAAAACCTCACATTCTTATTATAAACGAGGGAGCATAGAAAAAAATACTTTGAAATAAAATATTTTCCTTATGTTTATGCAGATGAATAAAAATTTCTAGCTAGGATATTTCATTTCAAATTATTCTACACAATCTCAAGGGGAGCTCAGATGTGAGCCAAGTTCCAGATTTAAGTTCTCTCCTTGGAAATCATTTAAATAAAACATAATACAATGCACCACCTAGGCCATAATTTACTTCAGTGTTCTGTTCTTGTTGTAAAAATGTTAAATAGATACTAATTTTAGCTTATGAGTGAGTAGAATTTGTCTCTATTGATAATCATTAAGTTTTATATGAATTTATATATAAAATTATATTGTAAGCACAAATCACACACATTAGCACATCATATGTATATATTTTAATTTTTACTGGGTCTGGAATTTTCTAGAAGTTCCTTAATTGACATGACAATCTATATTAAAATGATTTGAACTGTAGTTTGGCTCAAAGACCTTTGGACAGGAGTCGGAAGATCTGGGAGTGCCATACCACCTCTGTGGGCTACAGTATATAAAATGAGAGGGGCTCTTTGGATGGTCCCTCAGGCCCTTTATAGTTTTACAGTAATAAGAAATTGCCTTAAGCACAAGACCCTGGAAGATACTCTTACTGATTAGATTTTCTCAAATCAGAAATACAATTAGTCCCTCTTTTAAAAATGCACAATTCCTCCCTTCACATTATTTAATTGATTTCACTATACAAAATCCATTCAAAATTTTTGTCTGGGCTCTTTTCTCCTTCATATAGAATGGTTCACTTGTTAGCCCTTGTAATAGGTACTAGGGCAAAAATAAAAAATCACGAAATAAATGGAGTTGGAAGGAACCGTGACAGATCATCTGGCCCAGCCATCTGCAATTGCAGCACGCTTTAGTGTTGACTCGCTCTATAAATAACCAGCAGTATCCAGCCAAGTCCGCATCACTTTAACACGGCCAGGAGTGTTGGTCAAACTCAGGAACTTTTCCCTTCATTTATCCTTGGAAGTCTTTTCCCTTTTCTTGGCGGGGGTTTCCAGAAAATCATCGGACTCTAGAACGAAATCTGAAATGAATAGCAGGAGAAAATTGGATTCTATAGGCAAGGTGAAACACAGACGATCTTCAGGTAGACTTTCTCATTTCAACTTCTGTCTGTGTCTGGAGAGCAGTTCCACCTCTGTTCCTGACTTTTTTTTTTTGAGACAGAGTCTTGTAGTGCGGTGGCATCACAATCACTTGGGCTTACACGATTCTCTTGCCTCAGTCTCCTAAGCAGCATCTGACTTCTTGTTTCATCTCCTTTTCTATGGGGCTTGAAAGAGATGATGTGCACGAATGGCCTGGCACAGGGCTAGGCACTGGGCAGGACACAGCTTTAGAATGTGAGTTCCTGTGTCTTGCTTACTGCTATTTCTACACAATGTGAACAGTGCCTGGAACACAGTAGGTGTTTGGTAAATTGTGAACTTAACTATCTTATTCGTGTCTTCTCCCCTTTCTGTTCTGCGTCTCTCTGTCTCCCCCCTTTCTTATTATTCTCATCTCTCTCTTTCACTCTCTCTCCTACCCAAAGAAAGCCAAAATTTTAAGGGAATAAAGGGGTTGACACAGGAGCCCTTCAGTCACTGCTCCTTGACCAGAAAAACAAAAAATTCTGGTGGGTATGTGAACTGGACAGGATGAAGAAGCTTCTGAAAAAAAAAACATTTCTCTAGCAATCTATGTGCTTATTTGTGAGCAAGGATTTCCAAAGAAATAAAGCTTACATAAGCTGGGTTATCTCAGCCACAAAATGCACCTTGAAATGTGTCATAGAAAAATGGCTCAGGGGCTCTGGTAAGAAGCAGTTGGAATTTAGCAGTTAACTTTGGTTTCTAAGTTCCCCCTCCTCTAAAAAGACCTGGTCACCTGGAGGCATGTGGTTCCCCCTGGTTCCCTGAGGAGGCCTGTGGATTTCTTTGGTGCATGATAGTTCTGGTCCTTGCAGTGGCTCCCTTTTCCTGTTTGGTCCTTGTCCCCAGAGCATTTCTCATGCTCAGCGATGCACAGGGGTATTCAGGCAGTATTTCTTTCTCATGCTATTTTCCTTTAATTTGTGCGAGAATAAATCCTAAAGCCCTTTACATTGTAGACACTTCTGATCCCTCCAGCTCTCTTTCTCTCCACTCCAGCCTTGTAACACACCCAAGACTTCTTACCTTCTCAGATCACCCCAGGCCCCTCATGCTACTTCACCTCTGAGCCTTCTCTTAGGCCTCACCTTCTGCCTGGAATGCCCCTCCCCTGGTCCTTCTTGGTGGGTTGAAAAGTGACCTTCAGAAAGATCCCTGAATAGGTGATGTTACTTTACATAGAAAAATAAAGTAAAAAAAACCTTTTTATATGTGATGAAGTTAAGCATCTTGAAATGGGGAGACGATCCTGTTGGATCCTAAATGTAATCACACATATCCTCGTAGGAGGGAGGCAGACGGAGACTCGACCCACACAGAGGAGAAGGTGTTGTGACGATGGAGGCAGAGACTGGAGTGATGTGGGAATGAGCCAAGGAATGCCAGCAGCCCCCAGAAGCTGGGGGAGGCAAGGAAAAGGTCTTTTGTGAGCCAACTCTGGCTTGGTGATAATGATTCCACACTTCAGCCTTCACAACTTTGACAGAATACATTTCTGTTGCTTCAGTTTACCAAGTTCGTGTTGATTTGTTCAAGCAGTCATGAGCAATGACCCTAGCACTTGGGGAATCTCAGTATCTCAATTTGGGTGTCACCTCTTCCAGGAAGTTCTTCTGTGTTCTCTCACATTCTAGTTTTGTGGGTTCCTCCTGTGTTCCCACCATAGCTTGTGTGCGCTTTTATTAGGAAACTCAGCATCTTTTCCTGTTTGTTTTCCCTCCCAAGTGTTGGCAACCTCAGGGCATGGCCTGCAGCCTTCAATTCTTCCATGTTGCCTTAGGTACCAGCACACGGTGGGTTCTTCACACATGCTCTGTTACAGGTGGTTTCCACCATTCTGTTAGCCACTCACAATCCTAATTGGAATACAGTGTTATCATATCATATTTTCTTTTCAAGTTCTGATGGGGGAAATTCATTGTATTTTTTCTTTTCAAGATTCTTAGGTAAGCTGACACTGCATCCTACCACAGGACGTAGGCTCCTGAAGCCTTCAGTCATCCATGGCAGCTGTAAATAAGGTCCCAGGTTTGCTTGGTGGTCTTTTGCACAGCCTTCCTCTACAAGCCTTTGGAGTCCTCATTGAGGAGAACTCTTGTTCCCACTTTCTTCTTGTAGATCTCACTGAACTGAGGTGTTTCTATTCTCATGTCTCAGCCCAGGTTTTTGGTTAATTCCTGCATGTCCTTTAAGGTCTTTGTTTTCCTGCCTCTTGTCCCTAGCTAGAATCATCATCATTGGTCCTAGATGTTGATTTTTATGCCATGATGTATATTTTGTGGGAAAGTTCCAAGATGAAGTCAGTGTTTCAGTCCACGTGACAAGGACAGTAACTGGGTTTTTGAATTCTAGGTGGTTACAGCAATCTGGCCATCAGGCCATGAAAAGCTGGACTAGTGTGATGGTGCTTGGATTGAGTGGGAAGGGATTAATTCAAAAGACATCATATTGTTACATGAATTTCTAGCCCATATCAATCTGAATGTTACATTTAAGCATCAGTGATAATTGATGCTGAGTTTGCACCTGCTGGGAATTTTAGGATGCTAGGCACCCACACGATCCCTACCTGTTTTTATTTCTTCCTGGGAGCCCTGACTTGTGTCTGTTGGGTGGCACATCTCCCTGGCTCTTCTGCTCCAGACTCCTTATCACCATCTCACCAAGGCCTCTGTCTATTACAGCCTGGAACAGAGGCTTCACTGTTCTAGCCTCCCTTGTCTTTCATCCCATCATTCCTAATTAGGTTAAGACCTTCACTTAACTCCTTATACAGAGTGGAGACCAAACCATGCATTTTATTCGGACTTTACTGAAAAGTTCAGGGACACTATGGGAATTAATTTACAGCCAGCTATGAGACCTGACTATTCTTCCACATCTCATCGCCCCGATTTGGCCTCTAGCCTGAATGCCTGAGCCTGACATCCTCTCACCCTAAGAGTCCTGATCAAGTTGCTTTGGAGCCAGCTTGATTACCTTGCAGCTCAGAGAGAAGGAGGAATGCCTCAGACTATTTTCTGGTTCAAGATGCTGGCAGTGGGAATGTCCTCTCCCTTCAGAGGAAACCACTCAGGTCTTGTAGGATAGTGCCCAGCAGGCCCACATCTGTGTGTTCTCGCTTAATTGCTTCCTGCAAAATCACAGTATGAAAGCTGTGACGGGGAGCCACATCTCTCCTCCAATGTGAACTGAAGTTTTTCCGGCAGTTTTTTCAATGTCAGATCTTCACTCACTATAAAAGGCAGTGGGGAGGGGGCACTAAACTAAAACAAAGCAAAAATTCCTCCACAATAACAAGGAATAATTTGAAGTACAGTGTGCTACTTCAGTCAGGCAGAAGTGCCCTACTGCCCTGTCTTACCCACATCTCCCTTTCTACTCTTTTCTCCTTTCCTCTCCAAACAAGGCTGACTCACAGGTAAAGCTGTACTTGCATTTCTAAACAGCACATTGGACTGTCTTAAACATGTTTTCTAAAACATAAGAGAGGCTGATGGTGATGCCAACAGCCAGCATTTCCTTCAGGATCAATGAATCAATTCTTTACATTTTTGTAATTAAAAGGACCCACTTTATTGATTTCTCCCAAAGAACTGATGTGCCCCACAGGTAAATTTCTGCTTCAGCTTCTCATGAGGCTTAAAAAGACCTCAAGGCTATGATGTGACAGTTTTTCTGGCTTCTCCTTATTAAGGCTTTAAAAACTCTAGTTTTCAATTCTCAGTGATAAATCTGTTACTCTCTGTAATTCTGGCAGAAGACATGATTGCCTGATATTAGAGTTAAAGCAAAAGAAATTTAAGTCTCTCAAATATGGGTAGGTGATAGAATAGTGTTCCTCATAGGTATGTGTGGTTCTAAGAGCTCTGGGAGAATGGTTTTAGGTGGTAAGGTAAGAATTTGGTAAATTGATAACTTTTTTGGAGGGGGCTAACTTCGATTTCTGGATGTAGAACTTTGATGGATCTTTAGCTTTGTTTTCAAAATGTAGCAGCAAACATGAATAGCCATACAATGTTTTCCTGTCATCAGAAACCAACCGAGTAGCCTTTTCATTTTGGGCTATGGACGTAAGATAATCGTTCCATTTTTGTGGCTCCAGGTTCCCTCAAACATAAGAGTCATTCTGTAAGACTGTTTTTTTAAAAGCAGAATTCTCACTTGAAATAGGATTTTTCAGAATGTATAGTTTTCAGAATAGTTCAGATTAGACGATTTAGCAGATGGGTTTAGTACAATTTAAAAAATGTATTAATATTATAATTAATGGAAGGTGAAGACATCTGTTAAAAATCATTATCCTTATTTCCTCCTGTTTCTCTAGAATTTAATAATATGAAGCAAGGTCTTGCCAATAACACTCTATTCCGTTTTCATCATAACTTTAATTATATTACTGCTTTATCTGCATATTTACAGAATCAAATCCATGAATTATAATTTTATTTTAATTACTGAAGTGTTTTATTTTTGATACTACCCTAGAGGATTATTTTTTTTTTTAGGTAATAAGAAAATATCCATTGTCCTACTCTTATTAAAATTTACTTTTCCTTATCAGTTTTTAAAAAAATTAGTAATAGTGATAACTGTTCCTGATATATAGTTAGTATATTGTATATTGTTTTATTTTCTGTTTGCTAATAAAATGTTTTTCTTTCACTAATTTTTTCTTGCTTCTAGACCTTTCTCTCATTAGGGCAAATCCTTAGCACATTATCAGTACCCTTTAATCTTTCTGAAATGCATTCCTTAATGTCTTTTTTAATCTTTAAATAAGCTTCTCTTTCACTTTCAATACACTGAAAATAAGTCCCTTTAGCTTATTAATGACTTATTTATTGACACCTATTTTCTTGCTGAATTACAAAAATAATTATATTGGCATATGCTTGATAAACTTCTTAGTAAATTACTTCAATGTTCTTATCCTCCTGTCTTCAATTTAAGGTAATGAGAATTAATCAATCTGCTGTAGGTACACTAAAATGTGACTTTTCCCCGTTGGGTCTCAATAACCTTCATGCATCTGCTACTTAAAATGCAGTAATAATTTCTCATTGTTTCAGGAAAAAATTGGGAAAATGACTATTATTCATTGTCTCTTAAAATATCACCAGTTTTTCAACAGCTTCATTCAAACTCATTTGAGTTTGTAAGGACATTGGCTATTCTTTGAAACACTTTTTGTAAGATTTAATAAAAGGAGCACTGGGGGGAAATGTTTGCAAACCACACATCCAACAAAGTGCTACAGGAACCCTCAAAAGTCAAGACGGAAGAAATAAGCAATCCAATTAGGAAAAGGGTAAAACACATGAAAAGACATTTCTCCAGAGAGTAGATATGAAAGGCAAGGAAGCACATATATAAAAAGTTATTTAACATCATTAGCCACTGGGGAAACACATAGATCAAAACCATAATGAGACCCCACCATATGTCTATTAGATCAGCAAAAATTAAAAATAGTGACAATATCAAATGTTGGTAAGAATGTGGAGAAACTGGATCAATTATACATTACTGGTGGGAATGTACTTTGGCACAGCCACCCTGAAAAACTGGCGATTTCTTATAAAACAAAATATGCATTTAGCATATGCCCCAGGAACTGAACTCTTGGCATTTATCCCAGGTAAATAAAAACCCATGTTCATGTAAAAACCTGAAAGTAGGTTTTGTAAATAGGAATTGTTATATGAATGTTAACAGCAGTTGTATACGTAATAGTCCCAAATTGGAAACAACTCAAATACTCCTCAGTGGGCAAATGGGTAAATTGTGGTATGTTTGTAAAATACCCAATAATAGAAAGGAGCAAACTATCAGGGCCCACAAAAACATGGATGGATCTGAAGGGCATTGTGTTCGTGAAAAAAGCCAATCTGAAAAGGCTACATACTGCCTGACTACATTTATGTAACTTTCTTGAAATGATAAAGCTATAGAGATAGAGAACAGTGGGTGCTGGGGGACAGGGATGGAGCTGAGCAAAATAAAGAAATAGTATGAGAGAGTTCCTTGTGATAGAAACAGTTCTGTTGGTGGTTGTGATTACATGGAGCTTGACATGGGATCAAATTGCATAGAACTCCCTTCCTAATTACACACACACACACACACACAGATGCATGAAATGCTAATGGACACTGAGTAAGGTCTAGTTAATAGCTTGGCTCTAATGTAAATTTTCTTGTTTTGATAATGTGCTATAGTTATATAATATGCCATGTTTGAGGAAGCTGGATAAAGGATTTAAGGAACTCTATGTACTATATATGCTATTTTTAGAACTTCCCATGAATCTATAATTATTTTAAGATAGAAAGTTAAAAAAATGTGTTTTAGGTAACTTAAAATATCATTGGCTAGTCAGTTTAATAGCATACTGCATACAAAATTATTTAGAAGGCTGATTGAGCAAGGAAATTCATCAATGGAAACATTTTCACTATTTCTGCCTTAAACTAAGATATAGGATTACTTATAAGTTTATTATGACTTAATATGAAGTAAAACTGACAATCAAAATGTATTAGACTCTCACAGTGCATGTCTTATCACATGAAGCAGTACCATGCTTTCAGTGTCTGTCCTCTTGAGAGGCAGGGTAAAGGGTTGGGAGTGGGGCTCATGTGGTAGGGAGTTGTTACTTGATACCTCCATGGAATAGTGGGAGCATTATCTAATCTGGAAAATAGGAAGTCTGCAACAGAAAAACTCATGAACTCTCAAAGCCTTCAGTGGGATGTTCCCAAGGGCCAGGCCTAGAAGGAGCTTTTGTTACTTCTACCAAAATGCCCTTAGCCAGAATCTTATTACCTGGCAACCTAACTTCAAGGAAGGCTGGAAAACATAAACATGAATATTTTGTGAATCCTAATGTTCTTTGCCAGAAAGAGAATTGTGGTAGCAATGGTAAGGTGATTACTGAAATTGTTGTGAATATACTTGAACTAAGGTATGTTACACTAAGAAATATAAATGCATTGCTATTCATTGAGTATATATAGTCAATTATTGTCACAACTTTTCTTTCTATTGCTAATGACTTTTTTCCTTATAAATCAAGAGTCTTGCTAAGAGAATAATATGTGTCAGATTTTTAAAAAACATATAGTCTAATCTTAGAACATTATCTATCACCTTTTGTAGTCAGTAGGCACCTGGCTACTGTCTCCTGAAATACTCATGCCACTACGAGTATATTTGAATAATAAATTTAGAGTTATAAAGGACTTAAAGTTCATCTAGTTAAAATCCCCCAGTTGACTTTTAGTCATAGCAGTAAGGGTACCAGACCCCAAGTCTGTTGCTTCTAAGTCCTGCATTCCTTTCATTTCCCACATAGTTGTGTGAACAGTATAATGTAGGTAGATGAGTGCAGAAAGCCCAATAATTCTATACTTTCTTCTGAAAGTTGGGTGATATAGACAGCTAACCTCGGAGACAGAGTTAGGCTGGAGTAGGACTAGGGGTTTTTCCAGGCCATCGTCATCCTTGGAGTCTTCTGTTGGTCTCTACTGGTCCTGGCAAGTTAGGGGAAACTCTGGGAATCTAGGAATTGTGAGGCATTGCGTGGCTCACAGAAGGAACCGGGAAGAAACTGGCTGATCCCTTCTGTTCTTTTGGTTGCCACACTTTGCATTATTGCTGTCTCCAAAGTGAGTGATGAAGAGACAAAGGAAGTTAGCCAGCTAAGGATATACAGGCCCCAAGACGAAAAAGAATGTGAGTACTGCTGAAAATCCTCCACACATTGGCTCTTCCCTCTCTTTTTCCCATTTAGTAACAACAATGATGAGTTACTAAATGTGTAACAAATGGCTTTATGAAACGCACACACACATTTATTATACATTTTACTGAAAGCCAATTGATTCTCCCAGAATGCTTTTGTTGATCATTGATAAAACTCATGTAGTTGTAGCCAACCTATGGTCCCATATGATGAACAAGCAAAGTTCCAAATGAATGTTGGTTGCTATTTTTATTTGCTTTTAACAAGTAAGATGGAAGTGAAGCGATCAAGATGTGTGCTGTAGCTCCACTCATTTGTCAATGACACAGTGAATTCTTTGCTAAATCAGATGAAGCTGTTGAATATTGGAAGACTATTCCCTCACTTTTTGTGTTTTCACAATGTAACAGACAACCACATTCTTTGAATTCCACAATATGAACATTTTTTGTCTATCATCTTCTTTAGGCAAGCAACAACACAATAAATCAAGCTCTTATTTTTAGCATTTTCCATTGTCTGTGGTGGAAATAAATACTCTTATCATGGCTGATTCCAAACCACTAGTGTTGTGTCCCTGAATGCATAGTTGGGAAGAGGTGCACAGCAGTACACCAGTACTAGCATTTACATCACACAGACATGATGTAAGAGACCTCAAGCACATCAATATAGCAAAATGCAATAAATGAATCAGTGTTGAGTATTTATTACTTGTGTTTTTAATGTAAGTTAATCAATTGGAAGTTTGTATATTTAGTTTTTAATATTGGCTATGTTTAACAACTGGCTTATGGAATCTTTGGAAATTTAATATTTGACTCCTATAAGCTAGTACTCATGCTTTAGCATAACACTAGTATATGGCAACTCTGTTTTTCCCATTGACAAAAATCTTGGAACCATCCTTTGCTCCTCTTTTTTTTTGTGTGTCCCACACTACATAGTCTGTCAGTGAGACCTTTTGACTTATTGCCTTGCTTCGTGCTTTACTGAGAAAATAAAAGTTAGAAGAAAACTTCGACACACTCTAACCACCACATTAATTCACTACCCGTATATGTGTCCATATACACTGCTGTCCTTCCTGTTACAACAGAATCACAGATGAACAATTCATGCTCCTATTCAAAGTCAATTCTTTCTCTTGTGGAACACATCACATTCCTTTTCAACTATTCAAGGGCATTGCTCCAGAAATTCCTCCCATCTCCTACATCATCAATTTTTTATTTTCTACTGAATTATTCCATCCATCACACAAACATGATGTTATTTTTACCATCTTAAGCATTCATTCTCTTGATCTCACTCCCTTGTGAGCTTCTGCCCCATTTCTTTCTCTACTTTGGAGAAATAAGAGTCGTCTGCATTCGCTGTTTCCAATTTCATTTGTCCCATTATTTTGAATCTACTTTTTACTTCACTGCTTACTGGATCTCAGGGCTTCTTTTTCCTCTAATGTTAGAGTGTCGGATCTTTCCTCTATCAATACTCAGTCCCTGGATCATCACATACAGTTTCAGTACTTCGAATATAATCTATACTCCTGTGACTCCATGTTTATATCATTAGTACAGACCTCTACTCTGGCCTGTGGATGAAACTGTACCTCACTTCTATGTCCTTTAGATGTCTCAAACTCATGTCCAAAACGGAACTCTTATTTTCTTCTTCAGACCTATTTATTTCCTATCATCCTTCCAGTTTCTCAGAAACTTCATTCTTTCAGTTTCTCAGACCAGACACGGTGGAGCCATTCTTGATTCCACTATTTCACACTTTACCCTTGGCTCTACCTGCAACATATATCTAAAATCTGGCCACTTTCTACCACTTCTTCTGCTATCACCCTCATCTGAACTCCCACCATTTCTTGCCTGGATTATTGCAAAAGTTTTCGGATTGGTTAATCATTTTCCTACTATACAGCAACTGGTTGATTCCCCACACAGAAATAAACCTTTGAAGTATAATCTGATGTGACTCCTCTGCTCAGATCTGCAATAGCTCCCCATTTCACTCAGTAAACGTCAAAGTGGACCTTGAGTTTCCTCTACCTGGAGCCCTTATCTCTTAAGACTTTTACCTCCTATGGGTCTTTGCTCTACTTGTACTTTCTCAATGAGAACTTCTTTGACTCTGTTTATTGCCACCTTTTCCTATCCCGAATCCCTTCTTTTTACTTCCTGCTTTATTTCCTCTGGGTTGTCAATGGCTACAAGACCCAACCCCTCGGCTCCTCTTCATCTTTTACTTTCTTCTTTGCTTATGCTACTTTTGTGCCACAGTGGGCATGCTCCCATCAGAGGGTCTTTTGCTAGCTGTTCTTAGGAGCCTCATTTCCCAGGCATTCTCTTCATCAACTCCCTTACTTTCTTTACGTCTCCTCAGGCACTTCACCTTCTCAACGAGGTCTTTCTGGACTACTCCTTTTAACCATGTTACTTGATTTTGACCTTCCTTCAAGGCTTTTTTATAAGCTTCTACTTTTTCCTCCATAGCACTAATGACCTTCAAACATACTAATTAATTGGCTTCTTATTATTTTTTATTGTCCAAATTATTGTCTGGAGAGTAATAATTTTTGTTGTGTTCCCTGATGTAATGTATTTATTGAATAATTTATTGCTTAATAAATAATTGCTGCGTACAGGGCTACATAATGTGCTGTATTATTAGTGAGTCCAGTGTAAGGTAAATATTCATGTTCCTTTGTTAAAAAATTATTCAGAATTTCAAGATAGCTATAACAGAGTACTAAACCAAGCACAGGGCCCTCTGAGTTAAGGAACATATGCTCTTGCATAGGTTGTATGGCCTTGAAGCTAGCTATGGATGAATTTATGAATGACCAGGTGGTTCACTGCCACTACCACCAAATTGATACAAGCTATTATCATATCTAGATAATATAGTTGCAGTAGCTTTCCAACTGGCCTCTTTTTGTACATACTTGTTTATACTGCAGGATTTTCATTAACATAGACTCTGATATAAGCTCTTCCCCTAGAGTAGTACAATATAATGACTCTAAGCCTGGATTACAATATCTGGCCCCCACTATCTTCTCTGACCCTATTCCTTACTCCTGCCCCCTTCACTCATTCTACTTCAACCACATTGGACCTTGAATTCCCTCTACTTAGAACACTTACCTCCTGAGACTTTTACCTCTTTTGGGTCAAAGAGTTAAACAAAGAGTCATGAAAACAGAAAGCAAAGGTGGCAATATTGATATCGGACCACAATTAATACAACCAAAGTTAAAAACACCACATAAGATTAAAAAACATTAACAGGATAAATAAGGATATTATGCAATTATGGGAGGCAGTATTTATGCAAAAATTAATAAACATGTGCAGAACATTTAAATAAAGAATGAAAAACTTTTAGAAATATGAGGAAAACCTGAAAAAATATGCAAAAGTGGGAAATTTCCATAGACATCATCTAAATGGGCTGAATCTAATGGATTGAAAGTAAGAAAGAACATGTATGATTTATCTAATATAACCAATAATTTTATGGTATATTTATCTAATGTAACCAATATTTTTTTCCTCTGTATTGGTCAGTTAAGGCCACTATAACAAAAATATCAACTGGGTAGCTTAAAAAACATAATTTATTTTTATTTATCTTTATTTATTTATTGGAAAAATTTGTTTTCTCTCAGTTTGGAAGGTTGGAAGTCCGAGATGAAGGTCTTAGCAGGTTTAGTTTGTCTGGATGCTTCCCTCCTTGGGTTATAAATGATCTTCTTCTTACTGTTGAATTAAGATCCCACCCTTATGACCTCATTTAATCTTAATTATCTCTTTAAATATATTATCTTCAAACAGAATCACATTGATGGTTAAGGATTCAACCTATGAATTTTGGAAGGATACAATTCAGTCCATGACTCTTACACTTTAAATTTACATAAGCAATATCTACATTTTTATTTTCATGGAACATTTATATAATATGTTTGTGTACTTGATTACAAAGAAAAGTTTAACAAATTCAAGATAAAAAATAGAGTAATAAATAATTAAATTTAAAAATAATAACATCACCAGAAAGTATTAACTTCATGATAATTAAGAAATATTAACCCTGTAATCAAAAAGTAATAGAAACTTATAAACCATTTCAAATAAACAAAAATATCATTCATATAAAAATCTGTTTGTAATTAAACTATATTCAGAGGAAAAGTAATACTGCCATTGTTATTAAACAAAGACACTAAGAAACTTGATATACATAGTTAGAAATTAGAAAAAGTGGCTCCACACCTGTGGCTCAAGTGGCTAAGGCACCAGCCGCTCACATACACTTGAGCTGGTGGGTTTAAATCCAGCCCAGGCCTGCCAAACAACAATGATGGCTGCAACCAAAAAATAGCCGGGCATTGTGGTGGGCGCCTGTAGTTCCAGCTACTTGGGAGGCAGAGGCAGGAGACTCACTTGAGCCCAGGAGTTGGAGGTTGCTGTGAGCTGTGATGGCACAGCACTCTACCTAGGGCAACAGCTTGAGGCTCTGTCTCAAAAAAATAAAATAAAATAAAAAAAGAAAGAAATTAGAAAAAGTGGCAATAAAATTAGTCCAATGATATTTAAAAGAAACAAAGAAACTGAAATTAATGAAGTAGAAACAACTAAATGAGTGGAAAGTAAAATAAGTCCAAGGGCTCATTTTCTTGGAAAAGAAATAAATTAGATAAAATCATCTGTGAACCTGATAAAGAGTAAAAGAACAAAAATATAAAATGCTTATAGTACAGACATGAAAGGGCTTTTAAAATTATAAAGTAATATCTAGTGATGCTTTTAGGTAATAGATTTGAAAATGAAGGCAGAATGGGTGCTTTTAACCAAAAGGTATGTTATGTGAAGAAATGGAAGCTTTGAATAGACACACTGTCATAGAAGGGCTCTGGAAAAGCAATTAAAGACCTACTGTTAAAACAGGCTTCCTGGTCCAGATGGTTTCACGGCTGAGTTTCATCCAACCTTTAAAGAACAGATGATAGCAATATTCTTTAAACTTTTCAGATCTCAGAAATAGCCTAATTAAAGTTCCCCAATAAATTTTATGTAAATAGCTTAAACTTAATAGCAAGGCTTGATCAATATAGTACAAATATATTGCCTGAAGGTAATAGCATTTATGACCATAGATGCAAAAATTATAAATAAAATAAGCAAATTCAATTTAGTATTATATCAAAGTGATATGCCCTCTTAAGATGATTTATTTCATAATGAAATTATAATTAGATATTAGGAAATCTACCAGCTTAATCACATTATAGACTATAAACTCTACTAGATATTAAGGCACATGAAGATAAGAGTTTCACATGTTTTATTCATTGCTGTTATCTTCAGTTCCTAGAACAATACTTGTCACGTAGTGTCTGCCAAGTATTTGTTGAATAAATAGATAATGTTAGTTGAATCAAAGAAGAAAATCTATAAGATTATATACAGCAGCAAAATGTAAATGTTTAAGACTAGTATGTTGAAATATTTAAAATCATCCCAGGAATGAAAGGATAGTTCAATATATACAAATCAATAAATGTGATAAATCATATCAGTAGAATGAAGAACAATGCCATATGATCATTTTGAATTCATTCCAAAAAAGCATTTAATAACAGCCAACATCTCTCCATGATAAAAACTCCCAAAAGAACTTGGGCCTAAAAGGAATATACCTCAACACAATAAAAGATACATATGACAGACACACAATACCATCATACTGGATATTGGAAAAGTGATAGTCTTACCTTTAAAATATGGAAGAAGACAAGGGTTCCCACTTTTACCACTGTTATTCAACTTAGTACTAGAAGTCCTAGTTAGAGCAATTGGACAAGAGGAAGAAATTAGGGACATCCAAATTATTATTATTATTTTAGCTTATTTATTTATTAAGTCATATACACATAGATCATGAATACATTTATGCATATGTGGGGTACAATGTGTTGATTTTTTTATACAATCTGATGTGCTCACATCAAACCAATCGACATAGCTCCTCAAATTCTTTCATCTGTATCTTACAGTCTTCTGTGTAAAAATCTCATTCAGTTCTTTGGTTAAAGTTATTTCTAACTATTTCATATTTCTTACAGCTATTATCAATGAGATTTATTTCTTGATTTCTTTTTAGTATTGTTTGCTGTTGGCATATATAAATTCTATTGATTTTTTTTTTTTTTGTCCTAAAACTTCATTGAATTTGTTTACCAGTTCTAAAAGTGGAGTCTGGGTTTTTCAAAAGATAAAGTCATGTCACTTGTGAACAAAGTTAATTTAATATCTTCCTTTTCCATTTGGGTACTCTTTATTTCTTTTTTTCCCTTTTTTAAAAATTAAATCATAAACACATAGGTCATGTATACATTAATGCATTTATGGGGTACAATGTGCTGATTTCATATAGAATTAGGAACTCTTATATCATACTGGTTAATATATACCTCCTCTCATTTACTTATTGTGTTAAGACATTTATATTCTATACTAAAGATCCCACATGTACCCTTGTATTATGCACCATAGGTGTGATCTTACCATTCACTCTCCCTCAATCTGACCTCCCGCCTCCCTTCCCATCCTCACCTCCTTCCTTTCTCTTGTCTAATTGCTCTAGCTAGGACTGTGTTGAATAACAGTGGTGAAATTGGGTGGGTGACCTTAGCATATTTCAAATCTTAGAGGGAAGTCTTTCACTTTCTCCTGTTTAGTATGATGTTAGCTATGGGTCTATCTTATACAGCCTCTGTTGTTTTGAGATATGCTGCTTTTACATCCAGTTTGTTGAGCATTTTTATCCTAAAGGTGTTGAAGTGTGCTGAATGCTTTTTCAGCATTGATTGAAATGATTATATAGTTTTGTTCTTGATTCTGTCAATGTGATGTATTACATTTATTGATTTGCATATGTTGACCCATCCTTGCATCCCTGGGATGAATCCCACATGATCGTGGTGAATGATATTTTTAATGTGTTATTGTATTCTCTTTGCTAGTATTTTGTTGAGGATTTTGCATCTATGCTCATAAGAGATTTTTTTTTTTTAGGTGGCATCATCTATTTATTACCCATTTTGATATATAATTATATAGTTTTCTTATATCCCCCTTCACCTCAACCCATCATTCAAATATGAGTAGGTCATAGCTTTGTGTTAAGTATTATTGAGTAAATATAAGCCAAATGTGTACTATGACTAAGCTAATTTTCTTGTAACCCTTTTCTCCACCTTGTGCTGATAATTGTCTCATTTTTCTTTGCTTAGTTTTGTTTTCTTTTTTCATTTTCTATTTTATTTTATTTTTTTGAGACAGCACTACATCGCCCTTGGTAGAGTGCCATAGTGTCACAGCTCACAGCAACCTCAAACTCTTGGGCTTAAATGATTCTCTTGCCTGAGCCTCCCAAGTAGCTGGGACTATAGGAACCCACCACAATGCCTGGCTATTTTATGTTACAGTTGTCACTGTTGTTTAGCTGGCCTGGGCCACGTTCAAACCCACCACCCTCGGTGTATGTGGCTGGTGCCATACTGGTGCCAAGCCTTTTTTTTTTTTTTTTTTTTAGATATAACTAACTCTTCCCACATCCTATGGTATTATGGTAATACAGATTTCCATGCAGTCAAATCTCTCAGTTTATGCATCAGTTATCTTTTTCTGCTTTTTGACTTCCTCCCTAGTACTCCCCATTTTTAAAAATTAGATCATAGCTGTGTACATTGATACTGTCATGGGGTACAGTGTGCTATTTTTATATACAATTTGAAATATTTTCACCAAACTGGTTAACATAGCCTTTATGTCATTTTCTTACTGTGTTAAGACATTATATTCTTCATTTAGAAAGATTCACATGTACCCTTAAAAGATGAAAACAAAGTACCTCAAGAATGGAAGAAAAAGTATCCAATGTACTCAGCCCTACTATGAAACTAATTTATAGCTTTCATAGGAAAGCTATAACCCAATTATAGCCCAAGAATATGGGAGAAGGGGAGAGGGAGGGGAAGAGAGGGGTGAGGATAGATGGAGGGAGGGTGATTGGTGGGCTCATAAGAGATATTGACTAGTAGTTTTCTTTCTTTCTTTTTTTTTTTTTTTGTATCCTTGTTTGGTTTTGGTATCAGGGTAATGCTGGGCTCAAAGGGTTTGTAAAAATTCATACCTCTTCATATTTTGTGAAATACTTTGAGTAGGTTTGGTGTTAGTTTTTCTTGAAATGTCTGGTAGAATTCAGCATTGAAGACATCAGGTTCTGGGCTTTTAATAGATTGGAGTTTTTTTTATTACTTTTCAATCTTGTTACTCATTTTTGGTCGATTTATATTTTGTATTTCTTCCTGGTTCAATCTCTATAGGTTATACGTGTGTGGAAATTTATCCATTTCTTCTAGGTTTTCTAATTCATCAGGTTATAGTTGTTTATAATAGTCTCTAATAATCCTTTGTGTTTGTTATCAGTTGTTAATTCTCTTTTCTTTTCTTTTTTTATTAAATCATAGCTGTGTAGATTGATGCAATCATGGAGTGCAGTATGGTGTTTTCATATACAATTTGAAATATTTTCATCAAACTGGTTAACATAGCTTTCATGTCATTTTCTTAGTTTTTGTGTTAAGACGTTTATATTCTACTTTTAGAGAGTCACTTGTACCCTTGTAAGGTAAACCATAGAAGTGATCCCACCAATCACCCTCCCTCCACCCATCCACCCCCTCCCCTCACCCTTCCCATATTCTTAGGCTATAATTAGGTTATAGCTTTCATATGAAAGCCATAAATTAGTTTCATAATAGGACTGAATACATTGGATGTATTTTCTTCCATTCTTGAGATACTCTGCTAAGAAGAACATTTTCCAGCTCCATCCATGTAAACATGAAGGAGGTAAAGTCTCCATCTTTCTTTAGGGCTGCACAATATTCCATGGTGTACGTATACCACAGTTTATTGATCCATTCGTGGGTCGATGGGTATTTGGGCTTCTTCCATGACTTAGCAATTATGAATTAGGTGGCAGTGAACATTCTGATACAAATATCTTTGTTGTAATGTGATTTTTGGTCTTCTGGATATATACCTAATAAAGGAATTGCAGGATCAAATGGCAGGTCTATTTTTAGTTCTCTAAGTGTTCTCCAGATGTTTTTCCAAAAAGAATGAATTAATTTTCATTCCCACCAGCAGTGTAGAAGTGTTCCTTCTCTGATAAGGTGACCTGTGAAGACAGACTGAAAGGGGTGAGAGCACAGCCATGTCCAGGTCTGAGTGAGAGCCCTTGAAGCAGAGCAGAGGGCAAAGACCTTGAGGCTGAAGGATACCTGGGTTGTTTAAGAAGCAAGAGTGCAGAGAAAAAGGCAAAGGGTGGGCAACGCAAACAGAACATGCTGATAACTTAGGATTATATCAGGCATGGGAAATATATCTCTGGAAATCAGCACCATATAGATAATGTTTAAAGATGAAAGATTATCTTGGGGGTGAGTGAACACAAAAAGGAAAATCTGGAAATTGATCATTGGGTGGGCACAGATTGTGGTCCTATTGTTATGACAAGTTATAACATTTCATGACTTACAGTAATTTCGGTATCCCCTTCTTCATTTCATATTAGTAACAGCCAGAACAGCAAAGCAGCCTTATACTCTCAGTCATTCTTTGCCGATGAGGAAACCAACACACAGCTGGATGCCCCCAACTTGAAACTATTTTTAATTGAAGAGCAGGAATGTAAAGCCAGAAACTTCACTTTTCATTTCTCTCTTATTCTATTCTAGGCTTATTCTAACAGGCTTCCAAAGGCTCTATTCTGAATCCTACTTTTGTCCCACTAGTTTTGGAAGACTGCCACAAGTCCTCAAGTAATAAGGTCTCAATTGTCTTTCTCCAGTCCTGAGAGGAAGTGAAACAAAGAAGAGCATGACTAGAAATAGCTATCATTTGTTGAAAATCAATGATGAGGACTTGTCTGGGCTACAGTATTGATGGAATGGGGGAAATTGTAATGCAGTACAAGAATACCAAGTCTCATATTGGAAAACCAGGATCTCAAATGACTCTGTCTTTTTTTAGTGATTACCTGGGTTATTTTGAGCAACTAACTTACTTTACTTCTTCAAGAATTAATTTACACCTTACGAAAATGAGCATGGCAAAATAGTTGTTTCCAGTATTGAGATGATAGAAGGGAAAGTATTTTAGAGTATTACACATTATATAATTATTAATAATTAAAGTTTATACAAATGTAAAGAATAAAAATATAAAAATATGTCTCTCTAACTTGGATTAAGTAGTAAACTGTATATATTATATATTACACATAGCACACTTAACTATATTCATATGAACATTGGAAGAATATTTCACTTAGAAGGACAAAAATGTATTTTGTGTCTTTTGTGACTACCTCACAGTTTTTTTTTTTTTATTGAATGTAACTATGTACATCAATGCACTTCTGGGGTACAGTGTGGGGTTTTCACACACAATCCGAAACACTTCCATCAAACTGGTACAGTTTTCACTATAGTTTCTAAAATCTGATCCAAGTACATTCAGTCTAGTTTCAATTGTTTTGTTGGTGTTTTATTTGCCTTTTGTTTTTATTAATTTTTAATTAAAATCATAACTGTATACATTTTTGGGGTACAATGTGATGATTTGACATACAATGTGGAATGTTTAAATCAAACTGCTTAACATAGCCATCATCTCACTTACTTATTTCTTGTCATAAGACATGTAAAATTTACTCTTAGTTATTTTGAAATATACCCTTGCCTTTTGCACATTAGGTGATCCCACCAAATGCCCTCCCTCCTCCTAATCTCACTCCCCCCTTTCCCTTGTTAGATTATGTTTGTGTTTTATCATTGATAGGAGTGTGTAAATGTTTATATATTGGTTTTATAACAGTACTGAGTAGATTGGACACTTGTTTTCAATTTTTGAGATTCTTTTCTAAGAGGAATGTGTTTCAACTTCATTCAGGTAAACATAAAAGATACAAAGTCTCCATCTTTTTATTGCTGAGTATTATTCTATGGTATACATATAGCACAATTTGTTAATCCCTTCATGGGTTGGTGGGCAATTGGGTTGCTTCTATGTCTTGGCAATTATGAATTGGGCTGCAGTAAACATTCTGATGCAAATGTCTTTGGGGTAAAATCATTTTTGTTCTTCTGGGGAGATATCTAGTAATTGCAGGATCAAATGAAATGTCAACTTTTAGTTCTTTGGATATTCTCCATACTTCTTTCCATAGAGGTTGTGAGAGCAGCCCAGAGTGAGCAAGACCCTATCTCTACTAAAAGATAAAAAAATTAGCTATGCTCTGTGGTAAAATAGAAAAAATAGCTGGTTTCCTGTAAGTCTCAGCTACTTGTGAAGCTGAGGAAGGAGGATCACTTAAGTCCAGGAGTTTGAGGTTGCTGTGAGCTGTGATGCCACGCACTCTACTCAGGGTGACAGAATGAGGCTCTATCTCAGAGAAAGAAAGAAAGGAAAAATAAGGAAGAAAGGAAGGAAAGAAGTAAGAAAGAAAGTCAATACCAATACTCATAAAACACTTGGAACAATTGAAACATTTTATTAAATTATGATACCTTTAGTCTATCAAATATGCAGATTTACTAAGGCACCTGGGTACTTTTATTCTATAAAACAATAGAAGTAGTTTTGGTGAAAAAGATGAATAAGTGAGACAAAAATAGAATCAGAATCTGCAAATGTTGAGAAATATGGTTTTTGTTTTTTCATCTCTTTAAATATCAGCAAAAACATTTCAGAAGAGTGACATGGCTGGGATGATACTCAGTGTGATCTAAATTTAAGGCAAACTATAATTTAAGTTCTAATTAATATGTCACTCTAAAGTATCTGTGCATTTATTTTAAACTAAGGTTTATTCTCTTTTAATTAAGTTTTAAGAAGGGAGCTTTTATGAGCACTGTAATTGCCACCTGTCATAGTCAGATTACCACCAAAGCTTGGCCAATTAGGTTATTATTATTTATTGACATGCATTAGCCAACTAGAGAAAGAAAAAAAAAAGTAGTTGGATATGTATTTCATCATAAAAATGTCTGCTAATAAATTATATTTTTTACATCAGATTAAATGATTCCTGAACAGTAGAAATTATCTATGTTAAAAAAAAAAAAAAGACGGTATGAAGGCCATTGATTTGTACTGTTCTTCTATACTGGGCCCCAACTGACCAATCCAAATGGAGTTACTCATTCTAAGATTTCATGTTACTAAACCAAAATCTATGTTGTTGCTTACTTGTAAGATCTGACCTTCCAAGAAATCCAGAGTGAAATGGTAGTTTACTCCTCAAATAGGCCAGAATTCCTACAAACAGAAAATTCACCAACCCAAGGCTTTCCTATTGACCTATGCTAACAATATGAGATAGTATTTTCTGCTTTAACCTGTACAAGGAAAGTAACCTGAAGTAACTTGATATCAACCATTTTCTTTTTGCACAGTGCTGTTTCCTTGTTCCTGCTCAAGCTACCTTAAAACAAACAAACAAAAACAAAAAACACAGGTTCTGCTACGCTGGGGGGAGCATCTATGTGTTGTGTATACTGAATACTGCCCAGTTCATGAATTTTTAATAAAAACCAAATAGATTTTTAACTTACAATTCATTGAAATTTTGTGTTTGACACACAATGAAATTACTTAAGGTAAGCATTTAATTGTATATTTCTGATATTTTTACCCAGTAAATACAGAGTAAATCTAAGAATCTGTATTCTCATAAATACTCTAATTCGAGTATTTAGAAACTACTTGAATTAGATAATAAAATTATGCTTAAAATAAATGTTTTATGAGTGCATAAAGTAATATCAAAAAATTAAGACAGTATGTACTGTATAAAATAAAAGACTAAGAGTTAAATAAAATTCTACTTTATGGAAAATTGACCATTCTTCATCCAGAATTTTAATAATTCAAGATGAGTTTGAAATTTGGTTATGTTGAATTTGGCAATTATATTCTTGGTGTGCTCTTAGTGGAAGAATGACCAGCCCCATCCAAAGCAAGGCAAGCATGAAATGAAGTATATTGTGGAAAGATAAGATAGGTTTACAGAGCAAGAGCAAAATATGAATTTACAAAGCAAGATTTTCACCACAACGATGAACATGTCCCTTATTGTGACAAAAAAAAAGACCTTAGTTAAGGTCTGGGGTCTTGTTCTATGTATAGTGTCTAGATGGACAACCCTCATGAAAGACATCATCATGGAACCACTTTGAGAGACAGTTGGGAGTTATATGACCTGAAACTCACTGTGCATGCAGACATCCCATGAGCCTCTCTGAAAACCCCTTTTAGGGGTGAACCACAATGTAGAATTAAGCTGGTGACATGATAATTAGCCTTAAGGTTGTTCTAGGACACTTTACAGACTGTTGTACCTGTGCTATTTGGCAGGAAGAGAGAGAGTCCTCTGCATTCTGTTGCAGTTGGCAGGCTAAGTTTTTACTAAAATTGGTAGGCCATTCTCCCAGGTGTGGGAAATTGCTTAGGGTAGGATCAAGGTGGGGGCAGCAGGAAGACAGGTTCCCTTCCCTTGTCCCCCAGGAGAACAAGAGGTCCTAACTATCTATATAGCAGTTATTTTGTATTAGAGACTTTCCACTGTTTTTTTCTGGATTCTCTCTTTTTAACCTATCTTTGACAATGTTTATACAGACAACAGATGGAAAACCCCAAAATAATTTATTTCAGTTTAATATAAATGGCAAGATATATGTATATTCATTCATTCACAAATATTCATGAGTGAGTGCCAATGCCAGTCATGCTGGCTGGTAGGTGCTGAAAATATAATAATTATCTGAACTGGCTCTGCTTTCAGGAATATTGTCTGGGTTAGGGACTCTCAAGCTTTAATTTACATTAGAATTACATGAGAATCCTGATGAAGTACAGGTGCTGGTTCTGTAGGTTTGGGGAAGCTTATGAAATATCGTGTTTCTAACAAATTGATGCTACTGGTCCAAGACCACATTTGATAATAGAGGGTCTGAGAAATGAAACACCTGCTCCGATAGTTACTGCTATAGGAATTGGAACCAAAGTAGTCAGCCATTCCCTGAGTCCGAAGTTAACAGATTTGGGAAGGGAGGGTGAGAAATATTATGTCAGCAATATTTCCTAATTCTATACCCTGAGTCAGAAGAAATGGTATCCAAAGGTATCTTTTATACCTGAACCACTTAATAAAAGTGTTTTCAGATCCACTCATGGATGCAGAAGAGTGACGAGACATGACAGTGATCTCTGATGGTCGTACAGTCAGCACAGGATTCACAATTTCACATTTTCTAATAAACATTTCATATACCACTGCACGCAGCGAAGGGAAAATTATGGCATTGATCATTTCTCAAGATGTCTACTGATAGATGAAGATGTGTGTGAATCACACTTAAAACATTTAACAAATATATATATATATATACTTTTTTACCAACCTTTCCTGTAAGAGAACTAGGAGCTGTATCTGCATTTGCATTTTCACCGCAAGTTAATTTCACTTCTGTAGAATTTCATAGGTCTAAATGTCATCTCTATTTTTAAGGTTGATGTGCTTATAATCTTTTATATAAGTTTTAGTTCAAATAAAGAATTTTTTTATTTTTTCATTTCTTGAATAACTTAAGAAAAAGTGACAAAAGGATATACTTCTGTTAAGACTTCTCGCACAAGCTAATACATATGTTAGTTGACTCAATTTAGCTATTTGATAGGTACATGTATTTCAAAACAACATGCTGTACATGACAAATGTATTATCTAGAAGTTTTGTCAATTAAAAATAAAATATAATTCTCCTAAAAAAATAAGAAACATCTTTCATAGTTGTCTGTGAAAATAAGAGCAAAAGAGCCTATCAAGTAGGCTCACCTGGCGAATGTAGTAGCAGCAGGGCCCACTGGGCAAAATGATACAGAAAGTTGTCTCCATGGACAACCAAATTCTTTGGTAGCCCATGCAGTTCCAGGTGGGCCAGACATAGTGGTGTGTTCATGAGATCCGAATGATCAAAGTTCAGGAATTTTTCTATCTTGTGGTTAACTCTAGCTAGTTTTTAAGAATTAAGTTGTATAACTTTATAGTAAAATATTTATTTTAAAGGAAATGTGAAAGTATACAAAACTCATCACTTCCTCATCAGCCTACTAAATTTAATTAATGTCTAAGTTCTTGTGGTTACCTATGCCTCTTGTGTGTGTGTGGCATAAATTACTGTGTAATTGTGAGTTACTGAGTATCTCTTCTCAATTCCATGTTCAGTGATATCAAGTTGATAAATGAAATCATCGTTGATGGAAGGATGATAGTATTTATACGTTAGAAATTGTGTACACACAGTATAAATCACACACTGTCACTCTCTGTCCCAGAGCTGGTTGTCAAACACTTACAAGCAAACCACTTACCAGATGTGACAATTTGGAAGAAAGGGTTCCAATCCTAGAGTTGAGGGAGCCTTGAATGACATGATTTGGGGGTACACAGGCCCTATGCTGGTATGAACAGGGGCCAGGATATAATAGCAAAATGATCTAGCAGTTCTTTGGATACAGGGGAGTAACAGTTGGTAACTAAGACACTGCATCAAGAGAATTCCTTTTCTGGGATGCTAGGTTTATGGATCACCCTTCAATAACTTTATTTCTACAATTTAAGTACCTTTGGTAGCAAAATATTGTCAACCAAGTATGTCAAATGTATTTATGTAGTGTGGTGTGATAAATGCAGTAGGGATGGGAATCATTTTCTAAGATCGTGCATAACATGATGTAACGCATACAAGACATCTCTGACAAGTCATGAATTTTAATGAAGTTTATATACATCTTAAAAATATTTTTTGGCATTTGATATTAGACTTTCTTCTTGTGTACTATCTCAGCGTAAAAAGAAATGTATGCTAATATATAATTATTTTTATCTTTTTATCTGTTTTGTAATCCCTCTTTTAATGATATATCATAGATATCTACCTATCTAGAATCGCTAAAATGAACATTCAGGATACTGTTTCAGCTTGTCATTGTATAACTTTATGATTTGTTAAGGATTTCCATGCATGCTACAAAATTAAATTGGCAGTAGTGTAGAAGAGGAAAAAAAACACCTCTTTTCATTTTTTTAAAAATCACTAGCTTCAAACAGTTTGCATATGTGAGCATTTTTATTCCTTTGAACTGATGCAATCACTCTAGAGTTCACAGGTACAAACCCGGCACTACTAAAAGAAAAATTGAGCTCAAAATTTCAATTCCCATCTTATATCTTGGAAACTACAAGACATGATGTAAATGTGAAATATAATTGTAACATTTATCACTATTTAAAATGTCTTATAAAGTGACTGCCAATATTTGAGTAGTGGCTTGTCTAAAACTGAAAGCATTCTCTTTCAAGATTTCTTTTATTCAAAAAAAATGCTTTCAGAAAATCAAACTTCAATACTATGTACATTTCATTTTAATTTTAGATTACATTAGCATTAACTATTGTCCAATTCTTTCAGGGAAAGTTACAAATTCTAGGCAATGATAAGGTTAATGTTCTCATACTGTTACTAATGTATATTTACAGGAATATGTTGGGAACATTTTTCTAATCAAAAAGAAAAGGAAAACCCCCCAAATACCAGTACTTATTTCCAAAGAAAGTTGAATGTGTAGGTTTGCCTCTAATACAAATTTCTAAGGAAACAACATTTTTAACTATCTCTGGAACCTGCATGAAAGAACACTATGAAAAATAATGTGTAGAACAAAGGAAAAATAATAGAAAGCAATAAGAAGAAAAGGAAGGAAAGAGGCAAGGAGGGAGAAAGTGAAGGAGGATGCAGGGAAGAAAGGAGGGAGGAACAGAAGGGAAAGAAGAAGGAAGAGACAAAAGTCTGGTTAGAGAACATAAGAGAATATTTACATATGAAAAACGTCCTGTTGAAACAACTGATTTATAGTCATTCAACAGGCATTTGGCAGGTGCCTAACTCCCTTCCAGAAGACTGGCTGTTCAAACAGGGGTGAGATTTGGCATACTGCAACCTCCTGCTCCCTGATCTTCACAGATGATCCTTGTTTACCCATCACGCATCAGCTCCACAACCTTGGTTATGTTTCTAAAATTTATTTTCTTCTAGATGTTATTGTGTAAATTTAAGTAAAATTATATCTGAAAAACATGTTAAGGTATAAAACACCATATACCTGACAAGTATAATGTACATATTAGTCATCATTAATAAAATCATTACTTCTGGTTTAATAAGTAAACAAAGCTTAGAGTCAAAATTCGCACTATCAGGGTTCATGGACCTTATCTCTTCATTTTGTATGCTCTTGGGCAGATTTTGATACCAGAGTTTCGTCTTCAGTAGGTTCTTAGTCTCAGTGATTCAAAGAATGAATCTACAGACCACAGATCAGTGGTAAGGCATAATTTATTTAGAGAAAAGAAAAGAATACAAAAACAGCAAAGCTCTTGGCAGAGAGAACCCAGATCCGGGGACAAAGCTCTCTCGCTCCCTCTCTCTGTCTCTCTCTGGGTGCAGGGAATTTCTCCAGGGGTATATATAGTCATATGGGGTCCTCTGTAGTTACATTTAGCCAGAACTCAGTAGCAAATGAATGGCTACAATCCCTTTCATTCCCAGGCCTAGGAAACTTACATGAAATTGACCAGACCTTGGAAATGGGGGGGTTCCCTTTTCAGCCCCAAGTGCAAGGAGAGGGAGACCTGAGGGGCTGCTGTCTTCCCAGGAGTCATCTAGCCCCTTCAGCTACTGGAGCCTCCCTTAGCCTACCCCCTACCCCACCGTCCAGCCCACTGGTTCCTTGGTCAGCTGCCACTGTACTAACACTGCCAGGGTGGAGGTCCTCCAGCTCAGGGGCGCCACCTGTCCCATATCAGTTTTTACTGTTTTCTATTGTTATCTTAAAGTGCTAAATAGCTAAGGAATTTAAGAAACAAGTCAAATCTATCAAGTACGGAACACAAGTGTCTAAACACTGTGATTAAGTAAATGAGATGAAAGCTATGTTAATTAGTTGGATGTAAGCACTCCAATTTGTATAAATAATCAACACATTGAATCCCACAAAGGCATAAATGTAGTCATGATCTATGTATATAGGACTTAATAAAAGGGGGAAAAAAAGAAACAAATAAAAATTATTCTATGGAGGAGCTCTGAGATCTGTGCATTGCTAAACAAATACAGGAAAATGCAGCCTTTTTCCTGATTCACAGCTATTGTAACTTTAGAAACCAAACTGTTAATTTTTCTAAGGACATGTAATTTCAGCAAAATAAACAGAATGTAAAATAGTCACACATACTCAGCTAACAATGCAACGCTTTGTTTATACCAAGGGAATCTAAAATCTCACAAATTTACCAGAAATACGCCTATTGTTGTGTAAAACTATCTGTTCCTGTTTCAATGAGAACAATGAAAAGTCCACCATGAAGAAGTTATCTGGCCAAGGACTCCCAAAGCAGGGCTAGAACTCAGGACTCTGGGTCACAATACCCTTCTTACTTCAATGCGATGCCTCTACTATTTAGTACATAGATTAGCTGTCAAACAACAGAAAGTCTTTTGTCATATTTGGATTAGAGCAGTCTCGATGTGGCTTGGAAAGAATCAGCCAACATAAGGTGGAATCATCTGTGAAAAGAAAGAGGTCATTATTGGCTATTTCTGTGAGGTGGCTTGAAAAGAGGAGGGGAAGAGTGTCACACTCTGCATGGATCCTTGAAGTTTTTCAGGATAACACTCCATTAACAATGACAAGTTGCCATCTGTTAGTGAACTCTTCCAGAAGAGAGCGAAAGATACCCAAGAACATTTTGCTGAAGTCAAACTGGTTTTCCAAATCCAGCCCTGGGTTTTGTTTCATGTGCCAACAGACATCCATGGTCACTGGTAAACTTTCTCAGTGAACTAAGAAAGTGTCAAGGAATAAATTACAAGCATTTCTATTATTATAAACTGCTACCTGAAAGGAGCTGTCAATTATGCGACTCCTAAAAAAGCCATTTAAATGATATTTTAATAACTTTGCCTCCAAGTTTATTCAGCAATACAGGGTTTTGATTACTTTTTACCAAACTCTGTATTTTGTAGAAGTGATATAAGGCTGCACCTGAAAAAAAAAAAAAAAACCTGACCAGTTTATGCATTCGCCTCAAATTCCATCTCTCTCCTTATTTCCTGATAAAGATGGAGAAATATGGAGCCGTAAATCGCGAGTACCTCTCCATTTCATGCATGCTAAATCTGAGAAACGTCAGAGAAGGAAATGTTTTCACTTTAGCATATTGACAGTTTAGAAGACATAGAAATCTTTTAATAAATATGTGTTCAAAAAAATAAAAATAACGTGTTCATTTGTTTGCACGTGGTTTTATAAACTACAACTAGATATGTATTACATTTGTAATTTGCTTTCTATTTCAAAAAGATACAAAAATTCCAGTTTATTCACAAAAGTAGACAGTAACAAGAGTTTACTTCCAACTTGAAAAGAGGGAGTCCCCATCTCTACTAAAAATAGAAAAATTAGCTAGGCATTGTGGCCAATGTCTAAAGTCCCAGCTACTCTGGAGGCTGAGGTAGCAGGATCACTTGAATCCAGGAGTTTGAGGTTGCTGTGAGCTAGGCTGATGCTGCAACACTCTAGCTTGGGCAACAGCGTGAGACTGTGTAAAAAAAAAAAAAAAAAAGATTTACTCGGGTTAAGAATACATTTTATATTTAAAAATAGTAATAGCTAGATAGCAAAAATAATATGTATGATATACACAAAAAATACATAATCCTGACCATAGTGACAGTGGCCTTTTAACTGAGTTCTGTGCTCCTGGAAAACATGGACTGTTAAAAATTCTCCCCACCCTCATGTGCTTTGGAAAACATCTTAATGAAAAGAAACACCCTTCCCAGATGGTTTAGGTAAGGCTAAAGAATGCCTTCCGTGTTCTTGTTTTTTAATTAGCATCTATGACCAGACCAGACAGAGACCATCACATTTCATTCTTTTTCCCACAACAGGTAGCTGAACTGCTTGTCCCCAGTGAACAGTTGGAATATGCTTGTGGCACAAACGTTGGTTAAACTGCTCTCCTTTACCATGTCCCTGAACTTTCTTACACTCACAGGCTAAAGAGGACATGACCCCTCCCTAAACAGTCCATCCTAACCCACTCCTGTCTGAAATAGGTTGTCCTCAGAGGAAAACACTTCTCTCATTTATTATCTGATCAGGCCATGCCATCATCTCTCGTCCCCACACCCCTTTCCTTCTATCCTGGTTACTCCTCCCCACTTACGAAAGACACCCTTGAGATGCTTCCAGATATTATGGTCATAGCATCTTCTTCCTGTTGCAACATTTTCCCCTACTACACCGTTGCAACAGTTCCTCCCCCCCCCTCCTTGTACATGTAATGATACAGTATTTTTAATTAAAGTGTCCCCTCCCTAAGTCAGAATTTGTTTCATATTTGGAATTAAAATTCAATGACTATGAACCACCTGCAGATGACTTTGGAGACACTATGATAATGGTCTTCTGTATTAGTATCCTCAGCCTTTGTCCTGAAATACAGTAACAAATCCTAGGCTAGAGTGCCTCCAGAGTTTTGCCAGCCATTTTTGTCTTCCCATCATTCCTAGTGTGATGCCTTTTCTCTGGCTCTTTTTCTGTAGGAAGAAATCACCAATGTTTCATCCATGATCCAGTAAATGTTGAACTTTTAGCAAACACCATAAAGAAGAAAGCAAAGGTTATTTCTATAATTTGAATTTACAGCAGGGGACGTATTTTTTAATCATATATTGTGTAATTTCTCTGAATAAATAAAAAACACATTTTAAAAACTCAGAGCAAGTTGTAAGAACACATGGGGTAAATTATTTTAAGTCTTGGTTAAATTGGAAATTCTCCTTGAAGCAATTTTTTTTTTTCCCTGCAAATTAGCAGACAAGCCATTGTGAAAGAAAGAAAGAAAAAAATCTGTGATATCAGTTTTCTGGAAACCAGGGCTAGCGCCTGCTATTTAGTCTCCACACTGTGTTAATTAATAAATCAAAGGAAGAGTGTGTGTAAAGATAAAGCATATTTAAGTAAGTGAGTTTCCATATGAAAACTGTGCTGTGTGGTTCCACTTTTCAAGATTTATCCAATTTGTTTGTGCTTGCTTCCACAATTTGTCATGGACAGATTGAGTTTTAAAACTATTCTTTTTTTTTTTTTTTCCTGCAGTTTTTGGCCAGGGGCAGGTTTGAACCCACCACCGCCAGTATATGGGGCCAGTCCCCTACTCCTTTGTGCCCCAGGTGCCACCCTAAAACTATTCTTTAAGGTAGCTTCTATGTCACAAAACTGATGCTCTTGGAGAATTTAATGAGAAGGTGCTAAATTTTAACATCAAAACCACTAATGGGACAAAGAACGACGACATCAAGGACGAGCCCTCATGGGCTATCAATGCAATTCTTAATACATGCTTCAAGCACTGGCTACTATTCACTGTTTATCTGTGGGTTAACTGTGAGAGAGTGGTTCAAGTATAAAGCAGAAGTTCTCTATAACCGATAGATTTAATTCTTTGTATCCATGCATGGAAAATTTTGTAGAGTTTTTGAGAGGTAAGGAAGGAAAAACAGAGATGGCAGAAATGTTCCCTATTTGCCTGAATTACAAGGTTGTGCAGGCCGGGGAAGGAAGAGTCTACTCTACTCCACACAGATTCAGCTAGCTTTGCCTCTGAAATTCTTGCTCTCCTGCTCGCTCACTGACAATCTGCTTATTTTATGCTTGGGTAGACTTCTCAGTTCGGCTCTTGTTCCCGCTGACTAGGGCTTGACCCCCATCTCCTGCCCAAACGTACACATTCACCTTTATTACTGCTACATCTTCATCCTCCGCGGCTACTGAACACAGTCCTCTCCCCACCCGCGACACCCCCGGCCAGCATCCTGCTGCCATTATTACCTAGGCTGCATCCAAGTTTATTTATTTATTTATCTGGATCATGTTCTGAAACTGACACCATTCTCTTTGAAACCTGTTAACAAGTTGATTATAAAATGAATTGGACACGTACGGCACTTTCTCCATGATGCTGCTTTGCGCAGCCTCGCACAGATTTCCAAATCACCCTGCTCTAATGAGGTCCACGCGCCCCTGGAGTCCTGGCCATTGCTTTCCTTGTCACCCTCCTCTTATCATATTGTGTGACACAATGTCTGATAGCTTTTTGAGTCTTAAAATTTAGCATTATTAGCCCATAACTATTATATAATTGCAGTAGTACTTTTCTCTGGAATCCAAGAGATGGCAGTTTGAGGAAAGTTATAGTTCTTAAGTAATTATACAAAGTATGGACATCTCAACAATAATACAATGAATTTTATTCATTTTATTTTTTAGCATATACAAGTGACTTTTGTTATTGTTAGCAATTTTATCTTATGACTATGTATATGGAAAATAGTAATTAATTGCAGTCATAATTTTTCATTATATACTTAGTTCATTAAAGAATTATCTTTGAGAATGGGTGGAGGGAGGGGGATTGGAGGGACCATTTTTGAGGTCTATCTTACACGGGTACAAGTGAAACTCTCTAGGAGTAGAATCAGAATGTTTTAAAACTATAACTGAGAAAATGACATGAAGGCTGTGTTGATCAGTTTGATGTAAGTATTTCGGATTGCATGTGAAAACCCCACACTTTACCCCAGAAGTGCATTAATGTACATAGTTACCATTCAATAAAATTAAAAAAAAAAAAAAAAGAGTGACCGATAAAGACCATGACAGTCCTAAACTGGTATATTTTCCTTTCTGTTCAGATAACAAACTAGCAAATCAGGAAATTCTACTTTGTTGGATTTCAGTCGAATATTTGATCTCTCTCTCATATATTATTGTTGTCAGGAAAAGTAATTATACACTGCTGGGAAAATTCATAACAGGAGAAGCAGTATTTCCCTCCAAAATTTAATCATTTGGTTGAGGGAAGTTTCCTTAATGGGTAATTATAAAAATATTTGGCTATACATGGAAAAGGACATAGAAAACAATTTTGAGTATGCACTCTTTATGCACATAGAAATTATGTACATTTTAACATCTTAATTTTTAATGGGCAAGTAAAAATCATATAATTTATGATTTTAAATTTTTTTATAATTTATCATGTACAACATGTTTTGAAACATGCATGCAGTGTGGACTGGCCACCGTGAGCAAATTAATTCATGCATTGTCTCACATTCTTTCCATTATTTGGAGCAAGAGCACTTACAATCTACTCTCTTAGTGATTTTCAAGAATATAATAAACTTGTTAACTATACCACCATATTGAGCAATATATCTCTTGAATTCTTCTTCTTCTTCTCTAATGGTAATTTTGTGTTCTTTGACGTTCCCTTCAATCCCACCCCTGAACTTCCCCAGCCTCTCGTAACCACCATTCTACTAAGTCTAAGATGTAAACGTTTTTAGATTCCACAAATAAGTGGTATTACATGGATTTGTCTTTCTCTGCCAGTTTTATTTCACTTAATATAATGCCTTTGTTATTACAAATGATAGGATTTCTACCACCACCCCACCATCCCTTTTCATTTTTTTGAGATAGAGTCTTACTGTAGGCTGGACTGCAGTGCATGATCATAGCTCACCACAGCCTTGAATTCCTGTGCTCAAGAGAATCACATCTCAGCCTGCAGAGTAGCTGGGACTACTACCATGATCATCTATTTTTTTCTATTTTTTTGTGCATAGGCTGGTCTCTAATTCCCAATCTAAAGAGATCCTCCTGCCTCAGCCTCCCAAACTGCCAGAATTATAGGTGTGAACCACTCCACCTGGGCTCACCCTTTTGTTTAAAAGGTTAAATAGTATTCCATTGTGCATTTATACCACATTTTCTACTGCATTTGTCTGTTGATTGACATTTATGTTGAAGTCATATCTTGGCTATGTGAATAATACTCTAGTGAACACTGGAGAGCAGGTATCTCTTAGATATACCAATTTCATTTCCTCTGGATATTCACCCAGTAATGAGATTGCTGGGTTTTATGGTAGTTCTATTTTTTAATTATTGAAGAACTTCCATACTGTTTACTGTAATGATTGTAATTTCAGGTGTGAATCCACCTGAAATTTAGAATTCTTGTTTTATCTTTGTGAAAAAGTGTTATTGGAATTTTGATAAAGATTGCTTTTGGTAGTGACATTTTAATAATATTGCTTCTTGTGATCAGTAAACATGGATAGCTTTTATTCATCTGTGTCTTTTTCAATTTGCTTTATCAAAGTTTTATAATTTTGACTATGCCGTTTTTTCACCTCCTTGATTTAATTTATTTCTGAGTATTTTATTTTTTGTAGCCATTGTAAGTAGTTTGACTTCTTTTCCAGATAATTCACGGTTAGTGTACAGAAAATCTCTTGACATTTGTATGTTGATTTTGTATTCTACAACTTTACTGAATTTGTTCTAATGTATTTTGGGGGAAGTCTTTAAGATTTTCTATATATAAAATAATGTCATCTGCAAACAAGGAAAATTTAACTTCATCCTTTTCAATTAAAATGCCTTTTACTTCTTTCTCTTCTCTAATTTATCTAGTTAGAATTTCCAGTACTATATTTTAAAAAGTGGCAAAAAGAGTCATCCTGTTTTTTTCCTGATTTTAGAAAAAGAGCTTTAGAAAAAAACATACACTGCTGAGTATATTACCTGTGAGTTTGTCACATTTATTGAATTGAGGTACCATCCTTCCATACACAATTTTTGAAGGATTTTATCATGAAAAAGTATTGACTTTTGTCAAATGCTTTATCTGTTTCTATTGAGATAATTGTATAGATTTTGTCCTTTCATCTTTAATGTGATGTCACAAATTTAAAGTTTGCATGTAGCCCCATCATTGCCTCTCAAGGATAAATTTTACTTGTTCATGGTGAATGATCTTTTTATTTGATGTGCTAGTATTTTGTTAAAATATTTGCATTCAGGTTGATCAGATATTGGTCTGTAATTTTCTTTTACTGTAGTGGTTGTCTGGTGTCAGTATCAGAATAATGCTGGCCTTAGCCATGTGTAGTGGCTCATGCCTGGAGTCCTAGTACTTTGGGAGGCTAAGGCAGGAGGATCCCTTGAGCTCAGGAGTTCAAGACCAACCTGAGGAAGAGAGACCTCGTCTCTACTAAAAATGGACAAACTAGCCAGACTTTCTGGCAGGCAACTATGGTCACAGCTACCCAGGAGGCTGAGGCAAGGGGATCCTTGAGCCCAATAGTTTGTGGTTGCTGTGAGCTATGACACTACAGCACTCTACTCACAGTGACAGAATGACACTCTGTCTCAAAAAAAAAAATACAAATAAAAATATATAAAAATAAAAAAATAATGCTGGCCTCATAAAAGAGGTTTGGAATTATTCCTTTTTTAATCTTTTTGGAAGAGTTTGAGAAGAACTGCTATTAGTTCTCCTTTAAATACACAATTGGAAGAATTCAACAGAGAAGCCATCAGTTCCTTGATCCTCTTTGGTAGCAGACTCTTTGCTTCTTATTGGTCTGCTACAATTTTCTATTTCTTCATGACTCAGTCTTAGTACATTGTATATGTCTATGAATCTCTACATTCTACTCTACTTAATTTGTCTGCATTTAATTGTTCCCAGAAATGTGTCATGGTTCTTTGAACCTGTATGTGTGCATGAGTTGTAACATCTTCTCTTATTTGAACTTTCTTTTCTCTTAGTCTAACTAAATATTGATTTTATCTTTTGAAAAAAACTTGGTTTTGTTGATCTTTTCTACTGCTTCTCTAGTTTCTATTTCATCTATTTCTGAACTGATTTTCGTATTTTCTTCTAACAACTATGGGCTTAGTTCACTCTTTTTTTCTAGTTATTTGAGATGTACTGTCAGGTTATTTACTTGAAATTTTACATCTTTTTCATATAGAAAGGAATTTAATGCAATAAACTTCCCTCTTAAAACTGCTTTTGTTATATTCCATAAAAAGTGGTACACTGTGTAGCTATTTTTGTTTTTCTTAGGTCATTTTTAAATATTCCTTTTAATTTCTCCTTTGAACCATTGGTTGTTCAGGAGCATGTTCCTTTTATGTATTTGTGAGTTTTTAAAAATTCCTCCTATTATTCATGTTAATTTCATATTCCATGGGTCAGAAAATATACTTGATATGACTGCAATCTTATTGAAATTGGTCATGACTTGGTTTGTTTCCTACTAGATGATGTCTCTTGGACAGTGTTTCTCGTGCTCCCGAAAAGTGTATGCACGGTGCCGCTGTAGGATGGAACATCCTACATATGTCTGATAGATCCATTCTGTCTACATGTTGTTCAAGGTCAGTGTTTCCTCTCTGATATTCTGTCTGAATGATCTTTCCATTGCTAAAGGTAAGGAATTGAAATTCCCTAATATTACTGTATTGCTGTCTGTCTCTCCCTTCAGATCTATTTACATTGGCCTTATACATTTAGCTGGTTTGAGTTGAGCTAAATATATGTTGAGTGCATATATTTATAATTGTTATGTCCTCCTGATAAATTGACCCCTTTGTCCTTGTATGATAACCTTTTTTGTGTCTTTTTACCACTTTTTTACTTAGTCTATTTCACCTTCTCTCTTTAGTTTCCATTTGCGTAGAATATCTTTTTCATTCATTTAATTCCAGACTCTGTGTTTTCTTAAAAGTGAAATTAGTCTCTTCTACCTGACTTTGTTTTTTAATTAATTCAGCTAATCTTATGTTTTTTGATTGAATAATTTAATCCACTTACATTCCAGGTAATAATCGATAAATTAGGACTCACTATTGACGTTTGGTTATTTGTTTCCTGGTGTTGTAAATGTTTTGTACCTTTCTTGTTCTCTTGCTGACTTCCTATATGATTAGCTGCTTTTCTTTTTTTTTTTTGTCATCCTCGGTAGAGTGCCGTGCTGTCACAGCTCATAGCAACCTCCAGCTCTTGGGCTTAGGCGATTCTCTTGCCTCAGCCTCCTGAGTAGCTGGGACTACAGGTGCCCAACACAATGCCTGACTATTTTTGCAGTTTGGCCGGGGCTGGGTTTGAACTCGCTACCCTTGGTATACGGGGCCAGTGCCCTACTCACTGAGCCACAGGCACCGCCCAGGGGCTTTTCTTAAGTGCCATATTTTGTTTCCTGACTTTTTGTCTTTTTATCTACTTCAGGTTTTTACTTTGTGGTTACCATGAGAATCATGAAGTTTAGATCTGGAGTGTGACTGCAAAGTGAGTTGTAGGACATAGTGATTAGAGAGAGCATACTAGCCCCACAATAAATGCTACTGCTCAGAATGACCCCCACTTTCTTGACTAGACTATAGGGAAGCCAAACAATCCCTGTAAGCAGAGAGTAAGTAGATGAAGAAAACAACCAGATGGTTTATCACACACCATCAGTGCCTTTACCCTCTTTTTTTTTTCCTTTGCTCCTCAGTGTATAAAAGGTTAGATAAGCATGCATTGTAAGCTGTGAGAGCCACAAGACTGCTGTGTATGTAAGTTCTCCCTTAATAAATCTGTGACTGCCTATTCATCTGGAGGGCGTAATAAGCCTTTTTTTTTTTTTTTTTTTTTTTTTGGTCTGAGCTTGTCTTCCATTTAGAAACTATTATTTTTATTCCAGCAGGGAGTTTTCCCAACACATGACGCTTACACAAAACATCCTATAGATATAACAGACTATATTAAGCCAATAACAACTTAAATTTGATATCATAAAAACTCAATGTATTTCTACTCCTCCTCTACATTTTGTTTTTGATTTAATAATTTGAATTTTTATATCATATCCCTTAAAAATTATTTTAAGGATCATACTAAAGATATAAATTATTTATACACTGTCAACACTATATTATTTTGTATTTGACTGTATATTTACTAATATTTATGCTTTCCTATGTTTTCCCATTACTAATTAGCATCCTTTACTTTTCTTGAAGTTCTTCCTTTAGTAATATTTAAGACATATCTAGTTGTGACAAACTCTCTTAGCTTTGTTGTCTGGAAAAGACTTTATCTCCATTTCACTTCGGTAGGCTTTTTTTTTTTTTTTTTTTTTTTTTCCCTTCAGCACTGTGGCTAAATTATCCCACTATCTCCTGGTCTGTAAGATTTCTATGAAGATGACTTCAGCAGGCCTTGTAAGAACTTCCTTATCTGTAATTTGCTTATTTTCTCTTGAAGCTTTGTGGATTTTCTCTTTGTTCTTAGCTTTTGATAGTTTGATTCTAACATACCTTGCTGTAGTCTTATTTGGACTGAAATTTATTGGAGACTTGACCTCCACCTAGATATTTATATCTTTCTTTAGATTTGGAAAGCTTTCTGCTGTTACTTTTTAGAAAAAGTTTCTGGCCCTTGGTCTCCCTGTTCTTCATGAACTGTTAGTTTGGTTGTTTAATTTTTAGTCCCCTTCTTATAAGTTTCACAGTTTTTTTTTTCCAGTTCCTTTTCTTCCTTATTTTCCCTCCTCTGACTATATTTTCAAATACTGTGGCTTTAAGTTTCCAGATTCTTCTGGTGGATCAGTTCTGCTATTGACTCTCTCTGTTGCATTTTTCATTTGGTTTGTTGTATTCTTCAGCTTCAGAATTTGTTTGATTTTTTTTTAAATAATTAATTCTCTCTATTATAATTCTCTTTTGAGTCATGTATTATTTTCTTGATTTTATTGAATTATTTCTATATATTTTCTTGAAGTTTACTGAACTTCCTTTGAAAAATTATTTTGAATTCTTTGTCAGGCACTTTATATGTATATCTCTATTTTTTCATGACTGGTTACTGGTGCCTTATTTTGTTTCCTTGGCTATGTCACACCTCTGATTGCCCTTAATCTTATTAAGAATGTGAGCTGGTGTTTATGAATGTAAAGAGGAAAGAATTTATTCTAGTCATTGCAGATTGGCTTTGTGTGTGTTAAACCTTATCTAGTAAGCCTGTCTAGAGATTATCGAAAGGACTTGTGTTGTGGCCCATTGGCCAGCTTGCTGCTAGAATCCTCAGGAGGGCTGCTTGCTACCCTAGGTGGTAGGTGTGTGAATCTGGTGCTTAGGTTTGTGGGGTTTGGCCCAGAGCCTAGATCCACTGTGTAAACCTATTGATTGGGTGAATGTTGTAGACCTGGGACCTGTATCCACAAGAGTTTTCATAAAGCCGGGGTCCACAGGGGCTGACCTGGTGTGATACAGGTCTTGAACCTGAGTCTGCTGGGGAGGGCCTATGACCTGGGTCCATAGTGGTTGGTTTCCTCTCTAATTCTGTAGAGAGTGGCCCTAGACCCTACCCTACTGAATTCTGGGGTCACTGGGACTGACCTGTTGCCAGAAAAGGGCTGAACCCTAGAGCTATGTGGGCCAACCTGGCTTCTGCTGGCCTGGAAGCTAGGAGCAGCCTGGAACCTGGGCCACAAAGCCTGACCTAAAGGTTGAATCAACGGATAACAACCTGATGACTAGGGCTGTAGAAGCAGGCCTGGTATTTGGGTGGGCCTGAATCCTAGAGCTACTAGAGCAAAACCTGGTTCTGGTTTCCACTTGGAGGCTGAATCATTAGGGCCAGCCTGAAACTTGGGGCCACAAAGGCTTGCCTGAAGCCAAGGTCTTTGGGGGCTGACTTGGGGCTTGGTGTACCTGAAAACCAGGGACAAGGGGTCTGATCCAGAATTGGGCCCTATATGGAAGCTGGTGCTGCACAGTATGGTGGTGATGTGGGTCCAAAGACTGAGTTTTCTGGGCAGGCCTGGAGATGGGCTATGGGATCCATCCTTGTGCTGAGGTAGCACAAGAGGTTCAGTCTATGGACCTGGAGTCTGGGGGGGGTTATCTGCTGTTGGGTTTTGCTGGCTGGAGGCAAAGTCCTATGCTCACTTCCTCCTTATTCCATAGGCAGGTGGTAGCTCACTCCATGTGGTGCTGCCTGGGGTGGGGAAGGGTGATGCAGGTAATGGAAACTGTCTGGCTCCTCTCTTCAGTGTGTCTTTTCTTATTTCTGTTACTCATTCAGGTGCTATTATCTCTTGTTTCATTTCCTTGGTTTTTTTGAAGGAATATTCAAACATGGTTAGTTATTCAAATTGATATTTTTGTGTGAGGAAGAAGACTACAAATTCCTATTCCACCATTTTGCTGATATCTAGCTAATAACTCATTTACATATTTCAGTGTTAAATTTATATTGATTATGAAATCTATACAAAAGGCAAAATTGAAAAGAATGAGATAATATTAAACAGAGAATGATTTATGAACATATAAAAATTACTGTAAAATATGTTATTAACATTTTAATTGCTATTATAGCAATCCTTTAAATGACTTGCTGATTGTGATGCTTTCATTTCATTATCTAAGTAATATTCTAAGACCCAACATGTGTTTAGCCTCAAAACTTCAAGACATAAAACTATACTTGGAATGATATTCTTGTTAATTAAAAAATTGTGGGGCTGTCTTCTTGCTAAATCTGCTTAGCTTCTCATGGTGTGTGTAGTATGCCTGACTATACAACATGGAGTATATCAATTATGACATTTTATTCTTTTTTGCTTACATTTTCAAAATAACATTATTTCCAGTTGTAATTTGTTAGCAAAAATCGTTTATTCAGTAAACAATAAATCTACTTATAGCATATAAATTGCAATATGTAGCAATATGCTAAGTATGAACAGCAAACCCTTAGATTATCATCATCACAGTCTCTGTGTGAAAGAATTCACATTCACTCAGACATTGAAACCTAGGTGGATTATTTGTCAATATCAGAAATATTACAGAAAATTAATATTGTGTCATTGTGTAACTGAAAAATATACAAGTAAAAGTCCTCTACTATTTTTCCATGCCAATGGCTCTAATAATCCAATCCCAAATGAGAAAACCTCACTTTATAGACCATTATTTTTCACGTGAATAACTTAGCTGAAGTCATACAAAGCATAATTTTTAAATTTGTAGATGACACAAAATAGAAAGGACAATTAACATAAAGATTTTTCCCCTATATTCCTATGATTTGTAATATAAAGTTTTAATTAAGTCCAAGTCAAAGCAAAAAACTTCAAAAGATGGTAGAAAAAGGGAGGATACAGGTAGAATCTATCAGTTATTGGAAATTCATCATGCTGAATATGAGGTAAATCTCAAGAAGGTATTCATCTTTAGTGTTGGGTGACAATTCAAATACCTATTATTTGTCAATGTCAAATAATAATTGACATTCTTATTGATAATGGGATACTGAGCATTTGGGAGGTAGATACTGCAGTAATTCATATTGTAAAAGGTCTATAGTTTGTTTGGCTATATAAATAGAAGCCATTCACAATGCTATTGTATACCTAAGCATGTTTTTTACATAATGGTTTTGGGCCTTATGAAGTAATAATATTTCCTTCAGCTATCTCAGGTCTTAACCTTGTACATAAGCCTCCTTTCTCTAGGCATAACTTTTCATTCTTTCTACAGATCTGCACAATAATTAAAAGAGCTGAAGATGTTAATGCTGGGAAAAAATGTGAGATAACACAATATGGTCTTAAAATCTGTGAAAGACTATAGAGCAGAAGAAAGATTACGCATAACATGAAAATTTCCAGAGGGCAGAGTTAAAATCCATCCGTGGAAATTCTTCTCTAGGTAAACATTGTTCTCTTAAAAATTGTTTTTCTAACCCTTCTAGAGCTACCTAAAAAAGTCGTGTTCTCTTCTGTCTTGTGAGATAGAGAAAATGAATGGTCACTTGATCATAGAATTTATGTAATGATTTACTCCATGTTTGTGGATAAATTTACTCATTACTGAGAGATTTTCTTGTTATTAGATGTCATAAGTCTATCAACCAATTTATGCTTGAAAAAACTTTATTTCCATATTGGTCTTACAAATGTCCTCATTAATTTATTATGCATATGTTTAAAAGATAAGCAAAAATTTAATTCAAGCTATAATACCATATGTATTAATTAAACATTTTACTTAATACCATGTAAATAATTCAGAGCAAAATATTATATTTTGCTGGTTTGAATACAATTTTATTTAACATTCTCCATGCTACCTGAATAAACCCATACAAATCTATTTATTTCATTTATTTTGGTTTATGTTATGGTACATACATAAATGAAATAAATAACACAACATATTTTATGGAGGTGGCTGTTTTATATTAAATAAACTTTATGAACAAGAATCAGAAATATAAATGTATTTTTAACCTAAAAGCATGACAAAAATAAGTTTTTTGTACTCAAATGATTCTGTGTGTCCTGCTTTGCATCTCTGTATAATGTGGGAATGAAATTCAGTATATTTCATTCAACATGTCCTTGCTGATGTTAGTTTATTAAAGTGCCATTATAGAATTTTTATGCCAAGGTTATATAATATATGTTATAGAAATGAAATCAGAAGTACATAAAGATATGTGGAAGAAAAAGTATGATTTCTTTGTGTAGATTGTTTTATTTCCTATAGCTAAATTACTCATAATACATCTTTTTATTTTTGCTGTCTACAATAGACTCACTTCTTTTTTATTTATTATGTCTTAACAAAGCAAAAAAAAATTCTTTTTGTGACAGCGTCTCACTATGTCACCCTTGGTAGAGTACTGTGGTGTCACAGCTCACAGCAACCTCAAACTCTTGGGCTTAAGCCATCCTCTTGCCTCAGCCTCCCAAGTAGCTCGGACTATAGGCACCTGCCACGGTGCCTGACTATTTTTTGTTGCAGCTGGCTGGTCCAGGTTCGAACCCTCCACTGTTGGTATATGTGGCTGGCGCCGTAATCACTGTGCTATGGACACTGAGCCAACAAAGCAACATTTTGATCATTAATGAGTTTCACACAGGGGTTAAAACAGAGTATTAGTAAATATTTGCTAATTACAGAAAATTTACTAGTTACTTGTCAAAGTGGACTCAACTGTACTTTTATTCATATGTACTATCAATGTACATTATCAGCATAAACAAGGTTTGTAAAAAATCAAACAGGAATTCAGTTCAAGGTTTGTAAAAAATCAAATAGGAATTTAGTAAAAACTCAATGGAATTTTCCTTAGTATTCAGAAAGTAATTTTCCATTAATTTTTTAATAAACATTTTATGTTAATGAATAGATATCCCAGAAAAAAAGCAATGTTATTAATATTAAGTTACCATTTCAGTGAAAATCTTGAAGTGTATATTAAATTATTAATTAAATTATTGGGAAAGAGGCTTAATATTTATGTAATTTTTTTTTTTTTTTCAGTTTTTGGCCGGGGCTGGGTTTGAACCTGCCACCTCCAGCATATGGGGCCGGTGCCCTACTCCTTTGAGCCACAGGCACTGCCCTATGTAATTTTTCTCAAACTTTTTTCCCATCAGATGTGGGTCATCTGAAGAACGCGTGTTACCAGGCCAGATTCTTCAGAATGTACTCCCCTCACCTCAGAAAATGAACTCTAGAAAGTAATTTACTCAGTTTGCACTAAGTGCAAGCCCCTCCCCCCCAGTAAGTTCTATTTTCTTCTAAATACAGGAATGTAATCTAGCTCCTCAAGATATGATTATTAAAATCAGCTATTAATTGAATCATATAAAATTCTGGCCTTTGGTATATTCATTTCTGTTCATTCTGGGGGAAAGCAGCAAGTTTAGCAGTTTTTACCTAGTTTCATGAGGACATTCACAGTCTAGGAATATTTCTACTCTGAGGATGATTCTGCTCTAGCCTAGGTCTTGTTTGGTTCCCTGAGCTTTTCTTTCTCAATAACCGTATGTTGCGTTTTTGACCCCAAAGCCTTCTTTTGTCATTTTTATTTTCAAATTGAAAAAATTTTAACTCATTAATTAAATTTGACAGACTCATCATGCTGGCAATTTCAGTTCAATTATAATAACAATTTATGTGTTTATTTTTGTTTTTCATGTCATTAGTGATCGACTCTGTGAATATACCCTGAGTCCTTAATTCGCCAGTCCACAGTACTTTCCTAAATGACCTGCTGCACCCTAACTTTTATCCTACACAAGAAAAGCCTATGTTGACTCAATAATTTTTTCACATTTATTTTCAAGAAAAAAAATGAAATTGTAAACCTTTAAAAAATAAAATAGATGTAGAAAGACAGACCAAAAAACAAGACAAAACAAAACCTCAACTAATCATATACTGTACATTCTTGAGCATAATTTCAAAGCAGTACTTTTAATTTTCATTAATTTCTTGGATTTTTTCTTCAAAATGGAAAAGATAAAATTATGTTTATTCAGTTAAAATGAATAAATCTGGGGTGAAAAATTAATATCAATTTTGTAAGACTTTTGCTAGGGACACCTCTTTTCTCAAGATGAGAGAGAAAGACGCTAAGATCTAAAGAGGCTGCTTTGCCTCAAATACAGGAGAACTGTTGCCTTTTAGGCACAATTAACACTGGAATATTTTAGTAAGCCCTAATCACTCATAACTCTTGAAAGCAGCTATTACAATATGATATGAAAGTCAGGCTGTGTGACATGAACTTTCCAAAAACCAGTGGTGACAGCAGCTCTCTCCAAGGGCATCATTTTCTTCCTCTTTGCTTGGAGAAAAAAAAATTGGGGGTGTGGGGGAGAATGTGAACACTTCCAGATTCCAACAGTGGTATGATAGGTATTATACTTTTCCCTACACATAATTTGAATATATAGAATTAATATTTTATAAATAAGAACATTTGCAAACTAACCTAATGCACTCAAGGCAGACCCAATGTACAAGCTGACAAACATTGAGGAATCAAACATCATTAACATGACCCTTCCTTTAAAGAAATCCACTTAGACTAATATTAATATAAATCCATGTCAGTAAATAAAGTTTTACAGAATCATGTAGTAAAGTTCACAGATACAGGATTAACATAAAGCTGATTTTGATTGGGATGGGTACAGTATATGTTTATGCATTTTCTATTTCTATTCATTAATCAAGAAAGCTAATCATACTACGTACATAAAATTTGGAGAATAAAGAGGGCTCAGCACAGGTATTTACATGTAACAATAAATAACCAGTTGGCAATGAAGGGAAACAGACTTCCAGCAGGCTAGCCTTCTCAATGAACAAATGACTCAGTAAAATTGTCCATAAATAGTAAATCTCAAACATGGGCACTTTTTTCTTTCAGCAATTGTTAAGAAAACCAATAGTTGGTATTTTGAATTCCTTTCTTTTTTTCTCCTTTTATTCCAACTGATCACAAACACGACAGGGTGGGAGGAAGGTGACACAGATTACTATTGGAAGGAATCAGAACACACATCACTCTGGCCTGACGAGTACACTGAGCTGAGGGACTCTCTGCCCTGCCCCTGTCTGCCTCAAAGCGGGGTGTAAATTTCCCTCTGTAAAGGTGACATATCTTCATTTGTAAAGTGTTCCCATCTCTGGCACCAAGAAAGAAGGATGACGCAGGGCATGACACTTCCCACTGGAGAGTTGAGTCTGCATAACAAACTTCATTAGACAGCATTATTTATCATACATTTCCTAAGCCTCTTCCATAAAGAACTTCACCTCGGAGCTGAAGCACTGCTCTCCTTTGCTCGGTCACTCTTCCACAAGTGACTGCACCTTGTCCAAATGACGTACAAGCCCTCGATTCTTATAAACCACCGCTTTGGGGTGTTCCTTTTTTGTATGGTGATCTCTTACACATAGAAATGTTAGTGCGTCTATGTGCCTCTTGTTCTGTCAACATTTCTTTTGCCCGTTTAACTGACAGGATTCAAGAACAAACCTAAAGGGTATAGGAAACTGTTTTCTTTTCTTTTCTTTCCCTTCCACTGTCATTATCTAACTATGGGGTTACCTGGTATCATGTCATGAGAAGATGAGAACACGTTCGGAGCTCTGTAATCTGAAAAATTTGCCTAGTATACTTCCTATTCAATATAAAACTTCTTTTTATGTTTAGATTTGGAAATATTCATGGGAAATATTATTTTATAAATGTTTAACATTTGTTCCCTGGAGAGAACACGACTTTGTCAGTCTGACATTTAGACTCATAGAACAATTGAATGAGTTTCTTTACTGCTCAGTAACAACAAAAATATTTCTCAATTAGCACTGAAGGTTTAATAAACATACATAAACATGTATGACTAAATTTAGTTGACATTTCCAAATGATTCTCTCTTTCTGTTGATTTTGTATTATGTTCTCTTTTTAATGAAATGCTGGCCAAAGAGTGACTGTTCTTTGCATAATGCAACCTCAATAGTTAATGCTCACATAAATATTTGAGGGAAAATTAAAGTTTTTATAGTAATATATCTACATAATATATGTGGTATGTTTCATTTCTGTATTTATAAGTGGTCGTGCCCTGCTTAGTGATGTCTCAGTCAGTGCCCCATTGTGTGATGACAGTGGTCCCATAAGATTATGATGAAGCTGAGAATTTCCTTTTGCCTAATGGCATCATACCTGTCATAACATCAAAGCACAATCCATTACCTTTTCAATGTTTAGATACACAATACTCGCCTTTGTGTTACAATTGCCCACCATATTCAGTACAGTAACATACTGTACAGGATTATAGCCTGGAGGCAATAGGCCACGTGTACCACAGCCTGGGTGTGCAGTAGCCTGTCCTCTGGGCGCTGTCAGTACACTCTGCATCTTTCAATCAGCAATGAAATTGCATAATAATGCATTGCTCAGCAACTATCCCCGACCTTAAATAATACATGAGTGTAATGATATATATATATACATAGTACATGGACTGATATATATTACATTGAAACATTAAAATGTAATTATTTTTACTTCATGATTATTTATATTATTATATACAGATAAGTAATGGAGTATCCAACCTTTAGGTGTTATCCAACTTACTCTTCTGTGCCACATTAGCAGAAGAGCTGTCTTGAGCCACACAGTAAATACAAAACAGTAACAAATGTGTTGATGAGCAAAGAGTAAGGTCTGTGCATACTTTTTGTGGTATCTGCTACCCAAAAAGTCCTCACATAATCTGCATATGGCCCACAGGTCGAGGATTGGACACCCCTGATTGTATATGAATGTACAAATATATGTTATATATAGTGACCATAATACTTTTTTTTATTAGTTAAAGTTTTTACTACATTTATATTTAGTTACGGTTTGTTTTGGTGACACATTTTCTCTGACCAAAAACATCAATGACTAAAGGCTAAAATTATCTGTCTTCTGTCATAATAAGTGTTTCCAGGTAGTAGTAGAATAATGATCCCATCCTTATCATGGAGATTATTAGTTTTTTACTTCTACTTCTTCCTGGATGTCAATGTTTTAATGATTATCCCAAGTAAGCAGAAGCAACTAGATTGGCACCAAGTAAATGGTCTGAAATTAAAAAAAGATGATTAAGCCAAATTTTAAATCTTAACTGTTTAAAATGCACCCATTTGGGTAATATATGAAGAAAATAAGTAATACAGGAAAATTGCATCCAAGGTGGGAGGTAAAGGAACTCTAAATTACTAGAGACAAAATACAGATCTTGAAAATAAATATTTGCATTAAAAATTTCACTAATTCTATAGGCAATGTCTTGCTGGTGCTAACTCCGTTAATAGTGTGATAGTGATTGTGTTTGAACAGCGATAAATTTGCTCCCCTTGTTTATGCACAAGAATAATTATTAAAGGGATTTCTGTATTTCTAGGAGAGAAGGTTGGATATTTGGCTTAATTAACAATAAAGTGTTTGCATCTGAGTGGGAAATATTAGAATCTTAAACATTTATAGGGATGATTGCATAGAAAAGTCCTGATTTCACTGGACTCAGAGTTCTCCTCCTGTTCTCTAAACAGTGGTGCACAAGGTACAGCTCTCCCAGGTCCAACCCCAAGAAGTGATCTTCAGTGTCTTATAGTACAATTGAATTTGGGGGCAATCTTTGCCTCAGTTTCAAAAATCCATGCTTGCTGGAATATTTCTTCTTGTGGAGGTCCATATTCTTTATAAGATAATTGTGCACTACGAAGATAGTATCTCTTTAATATTTGAAAGTTAATTGTTATTCCACTTTACTATTGAAAATATTTTATTCTATAGCTGAATATTAGCTTCTAAGGTTAAAAAAAATTACATCAAACTTTTTAATAGCATTACAGTCGGGATTAGGTTAGCATTAAAGTCCCCAAATTCTTTACACTTGCAAAAATCAAAATCTCATCTTTATTTTTTTCATATCAGTATAAGGACATGATAGTCCCCAAAGGCAAATCTGTATGATTATCTTCGAAATAAATTTTCACAAAATCTTTAGCACAGTATAGTATTATCTACTAGGTTTACTTTTTTTTCTCATTCTTCACTCCAGCTCATTCTCCTCTTGAAACCCAATCTTCTTAAGGATGGTAACTCACTCTACCCCAGTAACAGTATTCCAACTCTAATTTTTTTCAGCAGAGAAGAGGTTTTTAAGGTTATGGATTTTCTTGCTCTTGCCTGCCATCATGCAGTTGTAGGTACACAGAGAGTATCCTAACATGCCAACAAAGGTGGCAAATCTGTGGAAAATCAGTTAATTGGAGACCAGTGTTCTCTTGGTTTGAAGTAGAAAACCTACACAACAGCAAGTGTTTATTTTTGACTTTTCACTTTTATACTTTTCAACATGCTAAGGAAAAGGAAAAATAACATTTTAACCTCTCTAAATGCACCTACTCATCTCGATAATTAGAAAGGTATTGATGTAGAGTATCTATGGGACAGGGTTCTGGGGACTGGGTCTTCTGAACTCTGGCTCACTTTGCGTCAATTCTGAGCCTGTAAAATCAAGAGCATATTCTGCATAATCCCTAAAATGTCCCTGGTTAATTTGCTGAGAGAGTCATCACTAAAAACCACTTAGCATTACTTGGATTAGAGGCCAATAATTAAAACTCCAGTTTTCATATTGTGTAGGGCAATCAAATGTACTAGGGCAGCTTTTTGGCTATATTTTTTGTGTGTGAAACATGATTTATAGTCTCTCATTTACTATATAACAGTTTTCATTACACTCACCAAAACTGATTGTTAACAAGAGAAATTCTTCACATTACACAAAGTGTAAAAGTTGACTATTTTAAGTGAGACTCACAGATGGTCAACATGATTGTCAGAAAATGTTACTGTGGTAAAAGAAATTATATTTCTCCAAATGCTCATGTGATTAAACATTGTGGAAAGGAGCATTATAGAAAGAAGACATTCTATTTCTAGAAATGTGTTTGAATTAAAAAAAAAAATCTTCAAGCAAGGGTCCAACAGCTATTGCTTATCTAAAGTAATTAATTATAAAATTTAAGGTAGAATTTTTTTTAATTAAGCACCATATACAAACTACAATGTTTTGCCTATTTTACATAGCTATATTTTTTCAATAATGTAACATTTTTAAGAAATGTTTTTTTTCTGGACTATTTTATAATCACAATAGTAGAGCCTGGTGCCTTTTTCCCTTTACTAGGAAAACACATTTAATTACATAGGGATAGTTTTCCCTGGATATATTGAAATTTGACAAATAGGATTCAAATGGATGTTTTTCTATCTGAACAGAGAAATCCTCGGACTCAAAGGAAGAGCAATGTAATGGGGTGTCTGCAGCAAAACTCAATGCAGTTCAAGATAATCATACCAATATGTTACAAATTGAATACTCTTCCTGCTTCAGTGAGAAAAACCACAAAATATATAAAAGCCTCAGCACTGATGACATTTTGGTTTGAATTATTTTCTTTTGTAGATCATGTGTGTTCCTTCTCTTGACAGCCTGCAGATCCCATGAAGGCTATTATGTCTTTAGATTTGCCTTCTCTGGGGTTAGCACTATAATTATAAGAATTTGCACAGCTAAATTGATAGCTGGTATATTTATTTAATTGTTTTCCCTTGACTGGGAGCCAGCTTTAGCAAAACAAAAACCTGGTATGTGTGGATAGTCATGGTCCATCATAATTTACAGACTGGACTGGATTTACTGAGGCCACATCAGCCAGCAGAAGCACGCCGAGGTGACCCAGGAAGGCCTAGGTTTTGGCATATGGCCAGCTGTGCTACCCAGTCATAAACAGTGAAACTTACTATTTCATGAACCTCTCAGTGTCTTTTTTCTGCAGAACTGAGTTATTCTAGTCACCATATGTGTGTATAAATTACAGCAATATTACTTCATTATGAAAATCAAATTTCATGTATATGTAATATTATTTCTAAATTAATTTCAGTAACACATGTGAATAGTGGCTCCCTTTTAAATGAATGCTTGAGAGTTTGAGACTGTAGACGGTGCCACATAATATTGATTCCTTTGTCTTTTTTCTTTTCTTTTTTCTGTTTTCACACAGGATAATTCATACAACCTCTTAGATTTCTCCTCTCTTCCTCAGACTCAAAATATGTAAACAATTACTGAGCTCCATTTTGGGTCCAGGGCCATGGCAAGTGTTCAGGATGCTCTACTAACAGACTGGTAATAAATAAATAAATAGTAAATTAGTATGCTACAGTATATCCAGACCAGGACTTATGGACTTGGTACCTCACTAATAGTAAGAATGATAAATATTTGCTATTTATTAGTATAGATAAAGAATCTATGTTTGTTGAATGAATTCATTCAGTGCAGATTGCCAGTTTTAAATGGCCATGAATGACTAATTTTCTCTTGGAATGCAGAATGGATGTTAAGGGGGATTAAGTGCCATACACTGCTATAATGGCCATTAGTTACGAGAGTACTTATATTAAGCTATTCTTACTGCTTAGTGAATCCAGTACTTCAAAATGAGTAAAAGGATTTCACAGACAAAGAGGCAAGTAGAATCCTGAGGTTCATGTAAAATATCATTGAACTTGAGTAAGTCTTTTTTTGGAGATACATGAACATTTCAGTCCTGTAAAGAACTATATATTACGAGCCAACAGTCCCATATATCAATGGGGAAAAGAGATGAATAGAACCTTCTCTAAAGAAGACAGATGAATGGTCAGAAAATACATCAAAAATGTTCATCGTCCCTTATTATTAGAGAAATGTGAATCAAAACCACCCTGAGATATCATCTAACCCCAGCGAGAATGGCCCACATCACAAAATCTCAAAACTGCAGATGCAGGTGAAGATGTTGGCACAGATGTGGAGGTAAAAGAACACATTTACACTGCTGGTGGGACTGCAAACTAATACAACCTTTTAGGAAGAAAGTATGGAGAACCCTCAAAGAACTCAAGCTAGACCTCCCATTTGATCCTGCAGTCCCATTACTGGGCATCTACCCAGAAGGAAAAAATCCTTTTATCATAAGGACACTTGCACTAGACTGTTTATTTCACCTCAATTTACAGTTGCCAAAAGGTGGAAACAGCTTAAATGCCCCCCAACCCAGGAATGGATTAACAAGCTGTGGTATATGTATACCTTGGAATACTATTAAGCCATTAAAACAAATGGAGACTTTAAAGCCTTTGTATTAACCTAGATGGAAATGGAACACATTATTCTTAGTAAAGCATCACAAGAATGGAGAAACATGAATCCTATGTAATAAATTTTGATATGAAGACAATTAATGACACAGTGGAGGGTGGGGGAAGGGAAGAGGAGAGAGAGAGAGAAGGGGAGGTGAGGGAAAGGAAGAGCAGAGAGAGGGAATGAGGAAGCAGGGTGGGGTCTTGGTGTGTGACACATCTTTTGGGGGCAAGGCATAATTGTAAAAGGGACTTTACCTAACAAATGCAATCAGTGTAACCTGGTTTCTTGTACCCTCAATGAATTCCCAACAATAAAAAAAAAGAATTATATACTACATATTGTTCATAGTGGAGAATTGGGATTATTGCCTTTGTGGTTTGTAGAAATTGTCTTATTTTTTTTAAATTTTTTTATTTTTTATTGAATGGTAGCTATGTACATTAATGCACTTCTGGGGTACAGTGTGGGGTTTTCACATGCAATCTGAAATACTTTCATCAAACTGATCAACACAACTTCATGCCATTTTCTCAGTTATTGTTTTAAAACGTTCTGATTCTACTCTTAGAGAGTTTCACTTGTACCCCTGTAAGATATACCTCAAAAATGGTCCCTCCAATCCCCCTATTCTACATTTTTAATAGAGAATTCTGAATCCTTTTTAAATGTATTTTTTAGAAAACGAAAACAAATCATTAGCAGGTTGACAGTGGTTTAGAACAATGAAACTAAGTTTAAAAATACTTTTTCAACCAACATGAATTTATACAACAAACTAAATCATTAGTGAAGGTTTCTGCAGTTATACAACTTAAAAATCATCTTATTATGTTGTACAGTTGATTGAGACCAGAGTCTTTTAACAATTTAAAATACACTCTTTGAAAGGGGTTCTAAAATCATCTCTACTGAGATATATTGATTAAAGGAAGAGGAGACAGTTGTCTGTGAATAAAAATAGTTCAGAAATCACTTCAAAACAATCAGCATTCTCTTAAATCCTCAGGTCTTTTAAAAGGGGAAATGTGAAACTAATTTATAGCTTTCATAGGAATGCTATAACCCAATTATAGCCCAAGAATATGGGGAACGGGGAAAGGGAGGGGATGGGAGCGGGGAGGAAGGGTGGAGGGAGGGTGTTTGGTGGGATCACTCCTACGATGCATCTTACAAGGGTACATGTGAAACTTACTAAATGTAGAATATAAATGTCTTAACACAATAACTAAGAAAATGCCATGAAGGCTGTGTTAACCAGTTTGATGAAAATATTTCAAATTGTATATAAAACTAGCACATTGTACGCCATGACTGTATTGATGTACACAGAGATGATTTAATAAGAAAAAAAGGGGGGAAACGTGGATTTCAGTTTACGTCATGTTACACTGGTATTTTCTGATGCGTAGATTTAGAACAGGAGCCATAATAATTGTTAAATATATTGAACTGCTCATCTCTAATGAGCCTAGAATAATGTCTTCATGAGAGCGCACAATGTATAAATCTAAATTTAAATACGCACCATTGTAAGTATTTCACCTGGTTTTCTCTGCGTCTGATTTCCACCTTACTCACTTTATTCATCTTTGTGAGCTTCATTCTCCTTCTTTTCTCTTTTCAGTTAACATGGTTTCTGTAAGTTCAGGGATCCAGGAATTGGTGCTTAGTATGAGATCAACTGGTAAATTTTAACTTTAAATTTTGTTTCCAAAGTATTTTTTTAGGCACATCCAAATCTACCCAAGTTATAGTAGGCTGTCTTTAGAAAATACATCTGGCACAGGCTACAGCATTCAACAGGGCCGATACCTCCCCTCCCCATTCTAATACCTGCAGAAGGCTCACAGGTACATATTATACATATTCACACTAATCCCACTTTAACTGAAAAACTGGCACCTGAAAAAAAGGGTTAGAAGTTTACGTCTAAGAACCTGTGCAATTCCATTTATTGACAACATTTAAAATGTGCTTTCTTAATTGGGGGAAAAACAGAAGTGAGGCTTTTCGATGGGTTTTGTATGTAAGTACATAAAAACGTTTCTTTTGGAATTTGAACAGAAATTATTTGAAACCAAAAGATGTCTGATTTGGAGATAAACACTTTAAAAATACAAGATTTTTGTTGTTGTCCATAGCCTATGGCTATAACAATTTATGTGGCGCTATTAAAACAATCCAGTCTTCTCCAAATACACCCATCTATTATGGAGAGAGAGGACAGTACCTTCTAGAGGAACACATAAAGAAATATATTTCACAGGCTTGTAGATAAAATAATGTAGCATTTCAAAATGTATCTGTCCCCAGACACCCTACCAGTGGGATACTCCCTGCTGTTAAAAGTTATCATGCTCCCCACCTCTTCTCATAACTTACCGGGCTGTCTTGGCGTGGAGGTGACAACTTAAGCTAAAAATCTGTCAAAACAAAGAATAGCTAACAGGCACGTTGAAGGCTGATGGAACACGAGCCAACTAGTGAAATGTATGCTATATAGATACTTGTTCAGAAAATAGGTACATCTGTGTTTACTGAACTGAACACACATTTCTGTGCAACCATTTATTTTCCAGATGTAGCGAAAGATTCTTTGGATCCACAGGTGAAGCCCATTCCTGCACTGAAGGACATAAATATAGGAATAGATACCATTAATGTGCTCTCAGTCTTCTGGGAATTCTTCTAAACATTTTTCATATTAACTAATATTAATCTAATTTACCCTCACAAAACACCTGTAACAGGTGAATCATGTGCACATTTTAAAGATGAGAACTGAGGTACAGAAAGTTAAAGACATTTGTTCAGATTACACAGATGAATACTAAGTGGTTGGGCCAGATCTCAGTGCCAGGCAGGCAGGCCTAGAATCTCCAGTCCGGTCTACCATCCCAGGCTGTCTCTTCTCCAGTATGGGTAAACAGATACACACTTAAATGCACAATTTCAATGGAGTGGTTCAAGCATTAACACTATAAAAGAGGGTATTTGTGGTTGTGGTGCATACAGTGTGGACATAAGGGAAGTTCATGAAGAAAGGATTCTTAGAGATAGTGATACTTCAGCAAAGCCTTGAATGAGCTGGAAAAGTTCACTTACCAGGAGAAATGGAAAAGCACGCTCATCCCAGGCAAAAAGGAGATTATCTGTGGTAGTTTTAAATATTTTTCAAATCGTTAACATGCCCTAAGTTAACTGAACTTGAGATTTCATTCATTTTTAAGAAAAAGTAGTTAGTAGGATGTTTTAAATCATTATTGTTGCTATTTATTCTACATGGAGGTGAATGATAAATTATTCCAAATGTATAGGGTAATGATTAAGATGTGTGCCTTACAAACCAGGAACATCCCCCAAATCAAAGAATAGAAGTATAACTAAAGGGGAAAAAAATTCCCATCTTGTGATACATGCCTTCATGTGCCTTATTCCTGGGCAAGGCTCTGTAATAAACATTGACTATCCTCAAGCACAGGTTACCTTATCCTGAGCCAAGAAGAGTTAGGTTGGCAAAGCAGATGTTTCTCCTTATTAGTAAGCAGGAACTAGAATTGCTCTGCTATCCCCACTGCCTGTGTCCTGTCTCCTGAGTAACCGTCTAAGAACAGAACTGCAATTCAACACTGTACCATCTCTCTCTGAGGCCAGCTTTCATGGCTAGCCCTTTCCTAACCCGCATCCCATATTCATTCTCCACCAAGAGCAGAATCTGAAAAACTAAAATACATGATGTCTTACCTAGTCCTTTCTCGAACATTCTTCTAGAGCTGATTCCTTTGAAGATAAGCTGAAAGAAAACTTACGTAGAAGTACTATCAGAGAACATGAATTTAAGAACTAATAACACACTTGCTATACAAGTAGATGGGTGTACTAGTATTATCCATTCCTTGAGTAATGTGGTATCTGGTAAACTTGAAAAATGCTCAAACCTTATCCATCAATATCACCTCCAGGTATACAGCCTAGAGAGGCTGTCAGAAGTTTGTACATAATTATATCATAACATTACGATTAAATAATCTAAATGCCCAGTAAGATAGAAATGGTTGAATGAAATGCAGTGTATTATCTGATGAAATAATATAAGGTTTAAGTGGATGAAACAAGCACATATGAATCAATGTAGATGGAGGTCCAAGTCATAATAATATTCAACAAAACTTCTACTTTCAGTCTGAAGGCATTTATATAAAATTTTTTTAAATGTGCTTTTTATTATTTATGGATACCTATAGTTCATGTACACATGTACATCTATACCTTAAAATTTCTTAAAGTGTAAGATAGAACCCAAGAGGGAGAGAATAAAATTGGACAGGGAGGGGAACAAAGAGAACTTAAAACATTATCCGCAAGGTTTTAATTTTCACAGAATTCTTTTGAAGTAAATGTGATCACATGTTAACCTTGATCACGATGAGTTCATGGGTGTCTATAGAGTGTCTTATACAATTTTCTTTCTTTCAGAATTAAAAAAGGACATGCACATCCCAGTTTGAGGGTAATGTGAGAGGCTTGAGTTGCTCACGCCCACAGACACCTCTCCTCTTTTCATGTCTTTGAACTTACAATTTCTTCTCTGCTCATCATTAGTTCTGCTTTAACTGCTCCAATGCACGTTTTTTTCTTTTCATTTGATTTTCTAGAACAATTTTATGTCATGAAAAAGGCAAGTATTACTATTTTTTTCTCTTTGTAGAAACCAGTGCTAAGAAAATTAGGTGATTTCACAACATACATCGACCTGATGGACAAACCTACAGGTGAGGTTAGGACTGGGCAGGATTGCTCATCTTTCCAATTTCCTGTGATGAGCTTGTCGTAGGAGAACACATGCACTATTTCAAAAGGAGTGGTGGCATTAAAAGCATTAGTAGCTTTAATTGTTGTTGCGGTAGTCTTTTTTTTTTAATCACTTTATCTTAAATATGACTGTAAAGCAAATGTAACTACATGTCTACCCTCAGGCTCCTTTGTGTCACAGATATAATGCACCATGATCACTGCTTCCTGACTTTCTCCAGAATCGCATAGATAGGGAATTTATTTTTGACCATGGTATGAGGTAATTTATTATTCTGTGGTGAAAATAGACAGCTGAAGGGGGGGGTTGAAATGAAAATTATGGCATTTACAGAGAGAGCAATGATCTATACGGAAGCCAGGTGGTGGATTTTTGCCATTCAGACAGATGGAAGACCTACAATAAACTTATTTTTTTCTCCTTTAAAAAAAAAATTAGCTGAAGTAATTCATGTCCTTTTTTTCTGCCTGATTTGTGTTTGTTATACAATTAAGTATTAAAAGACTATTTTTCTATTGGGTAAAATTCAGCAATGTCTGTATTGATTTCCTTTGAAGTCACTGCAATTGTCTAAGCTGTTACAAAATTTTATAGCACCATAATGTTTATTTTAAATGACCAAAAGAGAGTAAGGATCCTGGGCAAACATAATTATAAAGGTTTACACCAATAATATAATAAACTTTTGCTTTAGGAGTTCTCTAAAATTGCCTTTCTATATATACTACAGACAACAAAAATGCTATAACAATGATATTAATTTCCCTAGGACATTCAACCTATTTGCCTAGAATTTTATTGTTGCTCATGTTGCTAAATATTCAGTTGCAGAAGTCTTTGCATGCTATCCCCCAAATTTACTATTTTAAGTGGTTCATTACCACCTACTGTATTTTGTTAGCTTTTGCCTGTATGCCCTGAAGTTATAGTCTGAGAAAAGACAGATAAATGAAAGCAATAGCGATTCATGGTTCATATATTTTAAATATTTGAATTGTCAGTTACAGCTGCCCATACAAATTTATAGAGACAGGCAATCTCGATACTGTAAAAGAAATTCAAATAACAGTCAAGAGGAATTCGAAGGTTGTACTTTCACTAATTTCACAATGGGCAAGTCTCTGCTGACTTCCTGACCTTCAAATCTGAGCAACTGCAGCATCTTCCTGACTCTTTATAACCTGGGCAAAGGCCATGGTAGTAAAGGTCCTTCCAGAATTGGGCATGTCGCCATGAACAGCCTGCATGGGCCATGGTATTGTCCCAACTCATCTGGCAGAAAGGGATGCATGTGGTACTGCAGCCAAATGTCCTTTTAAGGGGACATAAATACCTCAGAGTATATTGCTTTATTCTTGCATATACCAGAAAACTCTTAGGTTTCTACATATACTGGGTATTTATTTTTCTATTTCTCCTGACACTGATCTCTCTCATACCCTCTTAGGTGCTAATGTGAGGCAAGGCAGAACCTCCTGGTGTGGGGGAGCAACTCAGAGTGCTTTGGCTACTCAGAAGCACTGCAACAGAGGCATCTCGGAGGGCAGGACACTGTTGGAATGTGGCCCCATGTAAGGCCACCTCCTGGATCCAATGGGTATTTGTTGAAAGTGAGAACAAAGAAGTATAAGAAAAAATGTTACAAGAAAAAGGTTATAAAACATGGGAGTTCAAGACCAGCCTCAGTAAGAGCAAGACCCAGTCTCTGAAAAAAGCCAGACACCGGGCAGCACCTGTGGCTCAAAGGAAGAGGGTGCTGGCCCCATATGCCAGAGGTGGTGGCCAAAACTGCAAAAACAAACAAACAAACAAGCCAGGCATTGTGGTGGGCATCTGTGGCCCCAACTACTCTGGAGGCTGAAGCAAGATCACTTGAGTCAAAAAAAAAAAAAAAAAAAAAGTGACAATGTGTAACAGGATACAGAATATTGTAGCCATGACTGTTTTTCTGTGTTGATATATCTAACAGGGGAAACACATGCTTTGACACCTGCTGTTTATTGGTCTGATTGGTATCCACCTTAGCTATTTCTGCCTAGCTAAGTGATTACTATGTTGTGCATATGGTTACAACTGTTTCTGCTAACACATCGGCCTCTTTCTTACTGTGCATGTAACGACAACTTCGTTGCCATTCACACCCCTAATTCATGTCACAGGTCAGCAACTTTTGCAGCTTCTCTGTGCATCCGGTTGCCTTTGTGTATCTGGAGATGTCTTTGTTACATGTTTCCCACACCTATAATTTATGATTCAAGGTGTCTTTACTACTTTGTTTCAATCATGGTTACTGTGTAAGTAAATAAGTATAAGGTTAAGCATAGAGAACTCACAATTACTCAAAGAGAATTTGCAGTGATTTTCCATTTCTCTATAATCATTGATTAACATTATTTCATAAAGGGCAACTGGAATTTGTTTCTCCCACACCAATGTCTAGCTCTGAGGTGGGAAGCAGTCTCAAGACCTTTGATCTTAAGGGTATAGCCCTTTGACTGAATCCAATTATTACAGGAAAAAAATCATTTTTTTTATTAATACAATTTTGTTCCTCTTTTATATGTTTATTGAATTTTAAGAAGAATGTTTCTGTATTTAAGATATCAAAAAAGAAATTAAGTTTCAACAAAATAATCCTCCCAGGTTGACCAGCATAATTAGAACATTAGTAAGTCGGGTGGCACCTGTGGCTCAAAAGAGTAGGGCGCCAGCCCCATAAGCCAGAGGTGGTGGGTTCAAACCCAGCCCCAGCCAAAAACTGCAAAAAAAAGGAACATGAGTAAGTCATAAGGGTGAAAGTGATGGCTGTTAGGCTCCTGAGTTAGTTGTAACTTCCCCTGCCCTACGGACACCACTCCCACACAAGGATGATGGGGAGCGTTTATTGGCGTCCAGCCTGCCAGCCTGTTATCAGCTTTTGATGTGGTGTCTCTTTTTAAAGTAGAATTTGTGAATAGTTGCACAGCTCAACAATATTTTTTAATTCTATCTGCTTAGGAGCCCCTCATGTCAAAGAAGACCAAAAGAATGCTGAAGGGAGAAAACAGATTTTTTAATGAGATTGGGAATTGCAATATTATCTTGCTTGTGCTAAGGGTAAGATGATTCGCTTGCTCTGTGATACTGCAATATCAACATTAAAGAAATCCAGCGCTCATCAGCATTATAGCACTCATAAGGATCACAAATATTTTAAATTAGAGGGAGAGACACAAAAAGGTGGCATAGCAGAAATTAAAAGATGAAAATCAAAAGCACAGATAATTCTTTCAGGCAGCAATAGGCCTGGAATAATGCCACTGAAGCAACTTATAAAGTAGTGTATGTACTCAGGGAAAAAAAGGAAGCCGTTCAGTGATATAGAAATTATGAAAGAATGAATGAATTCTTAAAGTTGGAGGATGCTAATGATACAGAGTGGGTGGTGTGTAGCAATCTATGTAACAGAATATATAGCAACCTATTTAATAAGATATGCAGCAGCTTATGTAACAACATAGGTAGTGATCTATGTAACAACCTATGTAGCAAACTACGGTATGCAGCAAGATGTGTAGGAACCCAGACAGCAGGCTTGCAGAAACAAAGTGGCAGTTACTCAATGTTAATGATCAGACTTTGGCAGTTAGAAATTGATCAGTTATGGAACTCCAATGAAGGGGGCGTGGCTCGGGGAGGGGTATATGTTCTCAATAAATAGCAGCTGGAGGTTGCTTGGGGCCATCCCCCCCCCCCCCCACACACACACACACTATGGGAAGACCCACCTCCTGCAAGCTTGCAGCTTACAATCCATTGTCCAATCTGCCTCCTTGGTGAGGGCACTGACTGGCTCCCAGCCAGCTCAGCAAGCTGAGAAAGGACCTGCCCTCTCTCCCGTCGGGGCATTGACGCAGCAGAGGCAGGCAGAGGAACCAATGGGTTGGAGAGCAGCCAGCTGCTCCCCACAGCAGGAGGCTCCAGGAACAGGAAGAGCTAAACAACAGCTTCCAGACACCTCTAGGTTGCCAGGTTTGGGGAAGCTCAGTAGTGTCTCTGCCCCAGCCTCTGTCTCCCTCCTTTTGCACTTGTAATGAATATGGAACCCCCCCCCCCCATTTCCTAGGCCTGGGAATGGAAGGGATTGTATCCATTCATTTATATATATATATATATATATATATATATATATATATATATATATATATATATATATGTATGTATACACAAACCAGACGGGAGTTTTTTTTTTTCTGACTAGAGATTTTCCCTCTGACAGAAGCCCTAGTGCTTTCTCTGTATTCTTTTCTGTAAAATAAATCCTATCTTACCACTGATCTATGATCAATGGATTCATTCTTCAAATCTCCAAAGCCAAGTTTCTACTGAAAAAGAAATTACTGTATCACTAAGACCC
>CAUYQV010115287.1:0-19222 GCA_963574575.1 Galagoides demidoff
TTGTGGCGGGCGCCTGTGGTCCCAGCTACCTGGGAGGCGGAGGCAGGAGACTCGCTTGAGCTCAGGAGTTGGAGGTTGCTATGAGTTGTGATGCCATGGCACTCTACCCAGGGGGATAGCTTGAGGCTCCATCTCAAAAAAAAAAAAAAAAAAGAATTACTTTGGTACAACTCCAAAAAATGTGAGATTCTTTTTTTTTTTTTTTTTTTTGAGACAGAGTCTCAGTCTGTTATCCTGGGTAATGCTGTGCTGTGGTGTCATCATAGCTCACAGCAGTTTCAAATTCATGAGTTTGAGCAATTCTCTTGCCTCAGCCTCCTAAGTAGTTGTGATAACAGGTGCCTGACACAACACCAGGCTAATTTTTCTATTTTTAGTAGAGATGGGGTCTCACTCTTACTCAGGCTGGTCTTGAACTCCTGAGCTCAAGCAATATGCTTGCCTCAGCTTCCCAGAGTGTTGGGATTATAGGTGTGAGCCCCTTTTATTAAGGAAAGAGATTTGAAGCTTGAGTTAGGGCTGACAGCAAGGCAGATAGGGCTCAGAACAGGGTTGCTGTAGGGTTGGGAAGACAAGGATGGGGAATGAGACTCAGCAAATGTACACTGAGCACCACTGCATGCAGTGCATACATTCTGTGCTTTGTAGAGAAGAGAAGATGGTCAAAGAGGCCAGCTCAGTGTGGGCTTGGGGTCCCTGTCTGGTGCTGCTGAGTGCGAGGGGTCAGCTTCCCTCCAGTTCTCCTCGACATATATAAACATGGGGCAGACAGTCTCACCTCAGTGGTAACTGGATACAAACCAGGTGACATTCAGAACTGACATGCCAGTAGTTATACTGAACAGGGTTAGGGTTAGGGTTAGGGTTAGGGTCGCAGTCCCGTATTGTGGATGTTGTGGCTTGCTGCACCCACTTTGCTGAGAGACACAGCTGCAGACTGGCTTCCATTTCTCTCAGTACCTACGCTGGGGTCTTCACCAACTAGAACCCTTATGGACTTACCTACACATCACCTTCCCACCTCCTTACCAGGCTGTTTTGAAATCTGTTGTCCCTACTTCTAATCACAGAAGAACAGGGTGTTGGGGCTTATTCCCTGAGATAGGCCCTTCTCAACTTGTTTTACCCATTGCCTCTGAGCCCTTTTTCCATCTGGATTTTTCTTGCTGTGCATGGAAGTTGTTCCAGTTTCTGTGCCTCGGTGGGTAGACCTTCATTGGCAATATGAAAATCAAGACTGCTCTGAGTTCTCTGGAGGTTCTGTTGCAGGTTGCCTCTGCAACCCCCAGTGTTGGGCCCTCTAGGTTCACCCAAACATTGAGACTCACTAGGTGACCACATGCCTCATTGGTCAGCAGACTCAGAAAATATAGGGCAGAGGTACAAAGGGTAGCACCAGGCTTTGCTTCCCTGGGAGTGGGCCTACAGCACTCCACACGGTCGTCCAGAAATCCTGGTCTTTGTTCCTGGGTGACAGCTCAGGTGAGAACAATCACTCTGTCTTAGAAACCTCCTGGCCACTTGGAGCCAGAAGCTCTTACAGCCACTTCCCAGACACAACTTTCAGGCCTCCAGAAAAATGGCCAAGAACAGGAGTCTCTGAGCTCAGAGAACCTGCGGCTCATCTCTGCCAGTGTAAATACATGGTTCTTCTTGGTTTAGATGCCATTTCCAACCAGGGGTCACTTTTGCCATAAGCAACATTGCTAGGTAACATAGATTGTATAATGCCATCTTTCTCAGGTTTCCAGGGGAACTGAGCTAGAAAATTAACCAAAAGTCTAATTTTCGTGTAGGAGGGGAGAGAGTTTTGTTAACTCTTCAAACAGCATTCCAGAGAACAGAATATTTGGAATCCCAGTCATCTGGGTAAATCATTGCATAGTTTTATGCAATGATTGAGTAGCCATCTTGCAATGCCTGAGTGGCCATCTAATCTACCCTTTATTTTATAAATGGGGAGACTGAACCCAGAAAAAGGAAGTGACATGTTCACAGATGCATGATAAACTAATGAAAGACATGGCACTGGCTCCCAGGGTTCCAACCTCCCATGCCAGGGAGTCTCCTGGCTCTCTGAAATCTCGCTTTTAGCTCTAATAAGGAAGAGGTGGGGCCAAGAAGGTACATGAGAGCCCCCCCTTGTGGTCTGTGAAAATTCTTGCTTGGTGGTATGGGAGCAGTGATATCTCTTTGTTCCCAGCAGTGGACACTGGGTGCCCTGACCAGAGCCCTGAGCTGCAGCCCTGGAACCCTGGCCATGACCGGGACCACCAAGTGTATATTGGCCAGGGCAAGATGCTGCTGCTTACCTCGTCCACTACAGTCCACTCCATCCACATCACAGAGGGAGGTGAGTCGGTCTCTCTCTGCTTCTCCCGCTTCCCTGCACTGCCTCTGAGCCTAGTGCTGGGATGCAGGTTGTCATGACTTCAGGGAACAGAACAAATATTGTGTGCTCTGGGTTTTATCAGAGTATCTGGGTGTTTGAGATAACCGTCACCTCTGAGCACTTAGGAATGGCTTGTCACAGGTCCGATCATAGTGAACAGAGTGCATTTATAGAGGAGACTCCCTGTTGGGGCTCTGAGCAGTCCTGTTTCCTGACCTTCAGAGGCTTGGCCATCAGACACAGTACCTACACTGATGGCAGTTGGCCAGATGGGCATGACTTACATATTGCATGGCAGAGGGAAGAGGAATTATAGTCAGCCCTCGGTATCCATGGTGAGGATTCAACCAAGCATAGATTGAAAATATTTTTTAAAACTTTGTCGCCTATACCGAACAGGTACAGACTTTTAAAAAATCATTATTTCCTAAAAAATACAGTTTAACAATGATCTATATAGCATCAACATTGTATTAGGTCTTATAAGTGTTTTAGAGATGATTTCAGGTAAATTAAATGATGTGGGTATATAAATACTACACCATTTAATATCATGAGTTTGAGCATCCCTGAATTTTGATATCCAAGGGAGGTGCTGAAACCAATCCCTTATGGATACTCCTACAAGGGAGGGCTGTGCTTGCAAGCACAGAAAAATGGAGTGTTTGCAAGATCCGCCAATGAGATGAGGACTTGGGAGTCTGCTCTAGGGTCTGCTTTAATCTTACCCTCAACACCTGTGTCCCTCAACTGTACACCATTCCTACCTTTTCAGGTAAGCTAGTTATTAAAGACCATGATGAGCCAATTGTCTTGCGGACCAGGCACATTCTGATTGACAATGGAGGAGAACTGCATGCTGGGAGTGCCCTCTGCCCTTTCCAGGGCAATTTCAGCATCATTTTGTATGGCAGGTGGGTAAACCACTCCTGGGAGTCAAGTGCTCTTCTTGGATCTAAGAGGGAGGTGAGAGGGCATGGCTTTAGTGCAAAGTAAGAACCATCCTTCTGTCCTGGCAGATGGGATCATGAACAAGGCAGGCAGGGTAACTTGGGAGAGCTGGCGAAGCCATGAGTCTATTACATACCATGGCAATGTGCTGTACTTGTGTTATGCTGTCCCTGCCAGCCTTTCAGCTCTTCCCAATTGTGTCATGTTCATGGAGGCTCTGCAAGTATTTATCTAATCAGCTGCAGGTTGGAGGAGATATGGGAAAATTCCATTGGGTATTTGCCTCTGGATGTGTCTCCTCTTTAAGCAATTAAGAGTTTTAAGAAGTGATAGCCAAGAAAACACAGGGTATGCAGGGCAAGACCAGGTGATTTCACACCTGCTAGGAACCAAAATATAATACCCGTAGAACTGAACAGAAGAAATGCCAACGTGTAGACCAGTAACAAGCCTTTTGCTGCCCCTTGGGTCTCATTTTGATCTGGCTTGGGAGATCAGGTTAATAATGCTGTTTTCACTGACCTTAGGAGATCAGCAAAAGCATGACTGGCTCTATGGCAGTAGCCAGGGTGGGAGTCAGTGGTCAGTGATCCCTAGGTCCCCTCTGGGCCCAGCTTCTAGTGATGAGATGTGTCAGCCAACTTTGGGAAGCTGCTTTCTCTCACAGGGCTGATGAAGATGTCCAGCCGGATCCTTACTTTGGCCTGAAGTACATTGGAGTTGGTAGAGGGGGCAGCCTTGAGTTGCATGGACAGAAAAAGCTCTCCTGGACATTTCTGAACAAGACCCTTCACCCAGGTGGCATGCAGGAAGGAGGCTATTTCTTTGAAAGGAGTTGGGGCCACCGCGGAGTCATTGTTCATGTGATTGACCCCAGATCAGGCACAGTCATCCATTCCGATCGGTAAGCTTGCCTTCACATCACCTGCTCCCTGAGATGCTCCCTGAGTGCTGGCCAGCTGTCACTCTAAGGGCCAGCAGGAGAGCAGTGGAGGAGTGCTGGGAATTCCTGCTCTTGAGCTATGTCTTTCCCTGCATGGCTGCCTCAGGATGTTGAATTGAACAAGAGCAAGCATGTGCTTACACAATAAAGTAAAATAATCTTTTAAAAGTAAACAGGAAAAAAACAGAAATGCAACATTTACCATGGTCAAGAGTTAAACCTGTATCACTGCTACCAAGTAAATCTATGATGACATTTTAGTGATTCTAAGGTGCATTATTTTAAGTAGGAAGTTCTAGGGGTAGGTGAAGTGATTTGGGATAATCTGCCTGTCATTTTTGAGAATTTTGGAATTGGCATTTCAGTCTATATCAGAGATTATAATTCTGATGCTATACATATTGGAACTAGCTCATATCTCCAGGATGAAAGGGACTATCAAAAGTCCTAGGCTCCAACATATGGCCCAGTCGACATCCTGAAACTTGAGGTCTGCACTGTACAATCATGTCTTTGGTATTTTATGAACATCCAGTGAATGATCATTATGGTTCTTGGATATCACTGTATGGTGCACAAAACAATTACATGTATTTGTTCTTTTTTCTAAAAGGCTTAATTCTTTGAAAATCATGGCCCTTGGGATCTTTAGGCACATAGTTTTATCTCTCTTGTTTTGGCTGCTGTCAAGACCGCTTAGATTCCTTCTCTGCCCATTTTAGGTTTGACACCTACAGATCCAAGAAAGAGAGTGAACGTCTGGCCCACTATCTGAACACTGTGCCTGAGGGAAGGATCCTTTCTGTTGCAGTGAATGATGAAGGTTCTCGAAACCTGGATGACATGGCCCGGAAGGCAATGACCAAACTGGGCAGCAAACATTTTCTACACCTTGGGTTTAGGTATGGCCCATGGCTTCCACCCCTGCCAGACTCTGAGACATTAAAGCAGCCTGTCCTTGCCAGATTGTACTTTTTTTATGCCCCTTTCCCCACAGCCATACCAGCCTAAATGACAACCCAGAGGGAGGTAGCTTTCTCCCTCTGTACTGGATACATTTGAGGATTGTTCTTAAAGCTTGATTTTTCCTATAAGTGTGGTCTCTTCATAAAACATAAAAATTCTCTTTATATGAACTTGTTGGTTCAGTCAGCCCCTTATACAGCATCAAGTGGGCCCTCCTGTGACTGAGGCTCCATCTCCCACATGCAACTATGAGCGAGGCCCTGCCTCCCATGTAAAGCTGGTGTTCATCTTCCCTTTTCTTGGCAAAGGGGTCATGTCATGCCTTGAGGCTTGGTGGATGTTTTTTTTAGAGATTATAGACCCAACCAAACATCCAAGAAAAAGGGGCCCTTTGATGTGTTACAGTGTGTGTTTCATCTGCCATGGATTGTAGCGTGGAGTCTAGCATCACACTGGTACCAAGAGGAAGCTGTTTGCCCATGGTAACCATAGCTTTCATTGTGTTGACTCCAACCTCAGCTCAGTGGAAAGTTGGGACTATCTGTCCCATGGCCAGGTGGGAACTATGACACCCCTCCTTTTGGCTCTCCAGCAGGACAAGATTGGGGACAAAATTGAGGCAGGCTTAGGTCTTTAGAAAAGCAATTTTCCTGCCTGGGCAGAGGTTCCCTGGGCAAGGGAGGGGCCCTCCAGGTTCCATGATGTATTCTCTGACAGCCCAGGGACTGTTCCTTCTGGCAGGAAACTCAAGCAGGAAACTTCGGTAGCCAAAGATGACAATGCTACCTTGGCATTGCAAGGCTCCTTTGTGAGTAAATGCTAAGTGCACTTCCATTTCATTGCTTTGTAAAATCAAAAGCCGGTTTATTAGTTTAGAATGAGAGATAGAACCACCAAGGGACTGGCATCTTAGGGTCTCACCCAAAGGAGGTTATGGTTAAGGGCCCAGATGTGGCATCCAATGGCCTGAATGTGAGTCTAGGCTGCATCTCCTATGAGGTGTGACGGGGGCAAGTGACTTGTCTTCTCTTTTCGTGATCCCTGAATGTGTAATATGGAATATACCAGGAGTTATCACAAAGGACTATGGGGAGGATTAAATGTGACAATGTGAGCAACATATTGCCATCACGCCTAGCACAGAATAAGTGTGTCATAAATGTTAGCAGCTATTATGTCCTGGCAAACAAGAGCCATTGGAAAGATGGGCCCTTTTCTCAGGGTCATTCACAGGCGCAAAGGAGATGAGCAGGTGGGAATTACATCTCTCCTGACTTGTGTAGAGACTCAGTTTGAGTGATAAACTTAAAACATCTAAAATCAATAGAAGAACTGAGACTTGGACCCTTCATTTGTTCACATTTGGGAAATGGTTATTGGACACCTATTGGTGGGAGGCATGAGGCTATACCAGGCATCTTGAGCCCGTGGGAGGCAGGGTAATGGGAACTGATAATGGAGCGTTAGAGCCAGAGTGTAGAGGTTAGTGCAGACTCACAGGTGTGGGTTTGCTAAGGCAGGTGCTCCTGGAGAGGGGAGCAGATTTGGAGGCTCAGGGCAAAAGCTTTCCTAAAGGAGGGGGGGAAGTCTAGCCAGGTGCTCTAAATGTGAGAGGGTAAAGGGCAAGAGATGAGGAGGGGGCTGCTGAGCTCGGGAAGGCCTTTGACTCTGCACCAAGGGACTTGGTTTTAAGCAAGAGAGTGACACCGTCAAATCCCTAACCTTAGCTAAACTCCATTCAGTAAGGACTTACTTTCCAAGTCAAAAGGTAAAAACAAAAATAGTCAGAGCTATTCAGAACCCAAATCTCACAGTGAGAGAGCCGGTACTGTCGGGAGGGAGGTGCCTTTCCGTCTATCCTCCTAAGTTCTTATCTGGGGTGCCTGTAACACACACCTGAGTGGCAACAGGAAAGCACACAAATGCATTTAATACAGTGAGTCTGATATGACATGTGGGCCTTCGTAAGGAACTGCAGGCCCAAAGAAGCAGGTCCGCTCAAGGGCCTTTATGCGAGGTTGGATGAAGGGTGGTTGGGAGTCACAGAAAAGCATGAGGAAATGGTGGGCTTGAGCCCATGTAGTAACTAGAGGAACCATAGTCAAGCCTCTTCCTTCAGCTCCCGCAAACTCCTCTTTGGGCCCTCTGTCTGTGGAGTTCAGGATGCTACTTCCCTGTGGGAAAAAGGAAGACGCTTCTCACTTGAGGGTCTTGTGACCTGCTTTAGGGGAAGGTCAGAAAACCCTTCCTGCTGTGTCTCAAAAGGTGCCGGACCAGAGGTGGTACTCCCAAGCCTCAGCTCTGCATAAGACAAGGATGGGCAAGAAAGCTTTCCTGCTCTGTAGCAGTGTGGGCTGTCATGCAGGGACGATTGATGGCTGCACAATTTTCAAAATCTTAAATCTTTCTCGAGTTCCCTTCCATTAGGAGGAAGAGGTGTTTCTATCCTTTCCAAGGCCGGAGGTAGATGGCTAGAGCAGTCAGTCACATCATTCTCTGTTGCTTTCCTCGAGCTCAACTCTAGGGGAGTTGGGCAGTGAGAGAAATAACCTTTGCCTCTTGGAACATTTTCCTTGTTTTCCTAAAAGTATCCAAGCACTTGCTTCAGGACATAATTGAGCTTGGCAGGTGGTACCATGGGTCTGTTGGCTTGTTTGTTTATTTGTGATTCATACCCTGTCTCCTGCCAGGATGAAGCTGAAGAGCCTCCCAGTGAGCAAATGCCAGGCCGAGGGCAAGCAGGTCTGGAGGAGCTCCCAAGGACAGCTCCTGATGCCACTTCAGCTCTGCCCAGAGCAGGTTCAGACCTGTGGAGAACTTGATCTTTTGTGTTTCCTTTCAGACATCCTTGGAGTTTTCTGACTGTGAAAGGCAATCCCTCTTCTTCGGTTGAAGACCATATTGAATACCAGGGTAATACACATTTGTCTCTCAGATAAAGAGGCGCAGGCTATTCTGGGTGGCCCACTTCCCTCAGAGCGTAGCAGCAGAGTGACCAACCTCGTACCTGGCCATGTTACACAAGGGTGGCAAAGGTCCATGCTGGTCAAAGGCCACTCACTTGTGACAACATTTACATTTGCAAAGAAGTCTTCATTGATGTAATCTAAAACAGAGAAGTGGCATAGAAGAGATAAGAACTGGGACCCAGTGGGTGGGGCAGTGTTTTGAGCTAACACGACACCTTGGCTGGGCCTTTCCTGTGCAAGAGGCAGCATCCTCAGCCCAGTGAAGGCCCTAGGAGGCTCTGCAGGCCCTAATCCTTGGGAGGAACTCAGATTGTGAGAAATGACAGGGCTCCAAACTCTGGATTTGTTGGAATGTTGCAACTAAACTTTCAACACTGAAATTTAAAAAATAGACAGTAGTCTGCTTCCCAAGTGAAAACAATGGCCTGATTTTTTAAAGAGTTAAATTTGCTTTCTTCTTTTTTTTTAAGAAATGGCTCAAGATCCATGGGGGGGTTTTCTTCTTCCTTAGAATCACTTTTTAATCTGTCTGTCTAGTTGCTAAAGTGTCTGCTTCTCTGACAGGACATGGAGACTCTGCAGCTGCCCGGGTATTCAAACTGTTCCAGACAGAGCACGGCGAATATTTCAATGTTTCCTCATCCAGTGAGTGGGTCCAAGGTGAGAGGTGTGAGACAACTTAGCAACTAGACTTAGCAACTAGACTAATCAATGGGGAGTGAAAGGCTGGGACAGGAATCACTGTCTTTGGAGAACAAAGATTCTCCTCTTGCACCAGTAGAACCACTTAACTGTTGGAGAACCAACTGAAACTTCACAACTGAAAGCTGTCTTTAATTAGTCAAGCCACATTAACCAATAGCCCAGAGGGATGTTTTCTTCCAAGGTTAAGGTTCCAATGTCACCTCATTGGGGTCATGACATTCAATTTAGTTCACAGGATCCTATAGGTGCCAGACAATGGCATTGAACGTGAAATAGCGGTAGTCATAGGGTGTGACCCTCAGGTATCCACCTCCCACCCACCTGGGGTGTCACAGCAGCAATCTTAAAGCTAATCCTTGGATAATGGGTTTATGGATGAATTTTATTTCTCTCCTTTTTGTGTGTTTGCTTTTGTAATAACAAAGAATATAGACTGCTCTTACAAAACAAGAAATTCAGTAAGAGATGTTTTTAATTAATCCTAGTACTCCGGGAGGCTGAGGTGGGTGGATCGCCTGAGCTCACAGGTTCAATACCAGCCTGAGCCAGAGCGAAACCCTGTCTCTAAAAATAGCCGAGCTTTGTGACAGGCACCTGTAGTTTCAGCTGCTTAGGAGGCTGAGGCAAGAGAATAACTTGAGCTCAAGAGTTTGAGGTTGCTATGGGCTATGATGCCACGGCACTCTACAGAGGGCAACAAAGTAAAACTCTGTCTCAAAAAAAAAAGAAAAAGGATGGAGAAGCAGGAGAATAGGTCGCTGTTTAGAGTAGAGACACCTGTGCCCCAACACAGTGCAACCATCGGCAGATAATATCCAGTTCCTATCATGCTTCGGGACTATGCTGAGTGTGACCCCTGAGTGTGGCTTGCCGTCAGAGACAACTCCAGTGTGACCCTGCTCTTTGCTTCCTGCCTAGATGTGGAGTGGACGGAGTGGTTCGATCACGATAAAGTGTCTCACACTAAAGGTGGGGAGAAAATTTCAGATCTTTGGGCAGCTCATGCAGGGAAAATCTGCAATCGTCCCATTGATATACAGGTACCGAACTCACAGCAATGGCACAGAAAGGCTTGATTTTGAAGAAGAGTTTATATCACAGTCTTGTCACTTGGGTGTGTGATTCTCATGAGATATGTAAGCCAAAGAACATCATTCCCATATAAGAGACTGAAATGGAGTCATTTCTGCCCAAAGCAAGGACTCTAATTCTCTCCTGGGTCCAGCTCTCTTTCTCCCTGACCTGCTTCTCTAGCCATGGCAAAGAGTGCCCCAGCACAGGGAGGGGCTGGGCCTGCCTAGCCTCACTGCCCAGCTGGTTTCCTTGGGGACCTTGAGTGCACAGGATGCAGCTAGGATCTGGGGGTGGGCCAGACCTGCCCAGATGGGGAACACACCCATGGCCTTGTTCTCCACGGAGCCAAATCAAAGCTAGTATTCATAGACTGAACAGCATTTGCTCAAGATCTCTACTTGCAGCTAATTTTGTCTGAAGGGGACCTTGACTTTCTCATTGGCTTTGTCAAGTAAGTGTTGAGTAAATACATGGGCCTCGCAGCACACCAGCTCAGCGCCACAGGCAGCAGGAGAGAATGGAGACATAGGCAGGATACACGGGGTTTATTCCCTTAGGTCTGATCTTATTCTAAAACAAGATTAAGGACCCCTTAAATGCTTGATATAGAATGTGAAGTCATTTGAAAAAGGCCATTCCTGCCCATTTTAACTGCTTTCATTCAATAAAATAGGGACCAAATTTGTCCAATACTTTCTCCCAGAGGATGGAAGCTTGGGTCCCAGTCACTTTTACATGATCTCACCCCACTGTACCACTGTGGGTTGAGCTTCTCCCCCTGCCTTGCAGGGTTGTATACTTAGTGAGGGTCAAGGAACCTTTCTCATTATTCAGCTAAGGCTCTTCCCTTCACGTGGCTCCAATGTTATTGAGAAGGATTTACCCAGGTTAAACTGCAAGTTACAGACTTTCTTTGGGTCCAACAGACTCAAAAACACTGACTCCCCATGAAAGCACATAATTCCAGGATTTAATTTTAATTTTCTCTTGCAACCCTGAATGTCCCAGGTCTATTTCTGAAATAACAGTAGTCTGATCCCTCTAGTTCATCTGATCACAGGAAGGCTAGTTCTTTACCAACTTACCCTCTCCAAATATCTCTGGAAATCCTCAAGAAATGCTTACATGGTTTACAAATCCCTCCTGTGTTTGCTCTGCCAGGCGCCTGGCTTCAGATACTGTTGTTTGGAAGACCACCTCTCCATGCCAGGAAGACAGCTTTCCTTAGGCATTTCCAGCTCTTCTATTTACTTAATCCCAGCATGGACACAGGTCATTCCCTGAATATCCCCCAAACACAATTAAACCATACCGAGAACCCCATAACCACCCAGCCCCAGATGCTGTGACCACCAGTGTACTGCCATGTTGCCAGGCCCAATTTCCTCCCAACAAAAGAAATGTCCTTGGTAATGAATTCCCTGAGTTTAAACTTTCAACTATTTGATGTCCAGGCAAGAATCAAAGACCCAATGACTTGTGATTCCCTTATCTTAAAGTTATAGCCAGCCTTCCCACAGTGCAAGTGTTCTTTGAAAATGTTTTGCTGAGCATTGAAGACACTCTTTAATTCAAAACTTCTAATTCTAGAATAGGACCTTGGCTTTTTTTTTTTTGGCAAAACGAAGGCCCATCAAGGTAGTCATCAAAAAAGTCAGAGTCACATACCCCCTGGGTGAGTTCAAGGCTCCGTCTCTAGCAAAATGAAGGTGCTCCCCCGACCCTGGAGAGGTCTGTCTTACTCCTGCTCCTGGCACCAAGCTTTAATCAGTAATCACCCCCAGCTCAGCTAGAGCATCTCTTTGTGTTCATGAAGGTAAAGACTGGGTGGAGAACATGCTCCTGGTTGTTTTAAGGCCAGAAAAACAAAGCAGCCTTTGTGTGTTCACATGAGATGAGAGCAGGATTTCACCCTTTTTAAAAGGTGTTGAGCACATCAGCCAGGAGCTAAGACAAAGTTGGCCCTATCTCTCTGGCTGCCACAGACACTGCCTGAGACAGTGGGTGTGAGCGTGTTCAGGAAAAGGGCTGAATTCTAATGGTGGCCAAATGTGTATCTGCATGGCTATCCCTTCAAGCCAAAGATAATGGTTCTGCTGGGTTCAAAACAATGTTTCCTAAAAAGTCTCCTCCTTAGTTTTTTTAACTGGCTATACTTTCAATCCTTATTACCCAGCCTTTGTCTCTTTTGTGCCAAAGACAGTGACAGCTGTCCAAATTGCACGTCTCTGAACAGCAGTCACAGTCTGGATGCAGACACACCCTGGCTCCAGGATGAGCCCCAGCTGGCAGGGATCCTGCCCTGCTGGGAACCCACTCCCTAAATTCTCCACCTGGCCTTGTAGCTGCTGTCTAGTCAGCGCTCCCCAACTGAAACCCTCCCCCCATCAGTCCCCTACCCCCAAGGCCAGGCTATGAACTAGATGCTGGGGATAGAGGACAAAAGCCTGCTCCTTGCCCTCCAAGATCCCACAGGAAATTGGGAAAGGGCAGGCATCTGAGCAAAGGATGTTAAGCTCTGAGCACCTCAGGGAAGGAGGGGAATGGGAGGGTACATCTGGGTTCAAGGTTTGGCTTTGCTACTTGCTACCTCTGTCACTTGACCTCTCTGAGGGTCAGTTTCCTTATCTGTAAAACTAATAGTGACCTCCCAGTTTTTCTGTGAAGGTGGAATGAAATACACCTGAACATTTAGCCCTATAACTATAAAAGTGGTGTTCCAACTTTATTACCCATTAGAATAACCTCACTTTTAAAAGTCCAGATGTGCAGGCTGTATCCCAGACACTGTCAAATCTGAGACTCCGAGGACGGAGCCTGGGCATGAGCATTCTTTAAAACCCCCCATGTGGTGTGGAGCTGTGTCTGGGCACCAGAGGAATGAACACAGTGAGTCACTGCTCAGGATGCTGGTTGTGGTGATGCAAGTGGTGAAAAGTAGCCTCTCCGATTCCAAAAGAGCACACACTCGTGGGGTGGCACCTGTGGCTCAAGGAATAGGGTGCCAGCCCCATATGCCAGAGGTGGTGGGTTCAAACCCAGCTGTGGCCAAAAAAAAAAAAAAAAGAGCACACACTTGTTGTGACACCCCTTAAAAGTTCACCCTGACATAAGCAGGAAATCACTGGATTGGATATGAAATACTGTAGGAATCTAGGCCAGGTATTTATCCATCCCAAGACTTCATACTGTCTTTCTTGTGACCAAAATGACTTCTAGCTATTGGGATAACCATTTGAAGCCATTGTAAATAGTTTTTGCAGTGGGGACAATTTTAGACTTGTGCGTATATGTTTAGAACATTAATCATCACCTTCCTTCTTTGTAAAAGAAAAATGACTTTGCTCTGTAATCTCCATGTCATTCCCAGACCACTACAGTGGATGGAATTAACCTCAGCACCGAGGTTGTCTACAAGAAAGGCCAGGATTATAGATTTGCCTGCTATGACCGAGGCCGAGCCTGCCAGAGCTACCGTGTACGCTTTCTCTGTGGGAAGCCTGGTAAGCAGCCCCTTGCTGGGGGCAGAAATGTTACCATGGCTCCATCCTTTGAGCCGCCAGCTGCCTCTGGGTGTATCAGTGACACAGTGCTCCTGATGGAGGGCACTTTTGTGACACATGAGCAGGGGAGGGTCCTTGGGGTTGGCAGGAGACAGCAGAACCCCACCCTGCCCCTAAGCCTTTCAGGAAAGGGAAGGGCCTGGTCCAAGACAACCAGAGTGCAAATGGGTGGAGCTGACTTCCCCTGCAGAGATGCGCAGCCCTCTGCCTCTCTGGGGACCATTATTTTAAACATGATTACCAAGGTGCTTATTAGAAGGGGTTGGAAATGGTTGGTTTGTGTTCAGAAGCACTTGGCCATCTCCAGAAGGCAGTTATTAAGGATGGGAGTTCTTTGGGGGGAGAGGTTTATGGCTACTGTAAATAATAGTTGAGAGGAACTATATTTGTTTTATATCTTGAGCAAAGTGGGTGTGGTGAGACAGCCACATTTAACTTCAGCTAAGAAGTTAGTGGAAAATTCCCCTGCCCAGAGCTAATGAATGGCTCTTTTCTGGTAGGGTTTTTGTTGACTTCAAAAACCTGTACCAAGACTGGGATGCAATGAGCCAGTGATTTGGGTTTGGGATAGGCAAACTTGCATTTACTTATTTAGGGAGGGGAAGGGAAGGATTGCATAGCCAACAATTTGCCAGGAGCACAGGGCTATATCTCAGGCCTTCCTTTTCTGGCATACAGTGAGGCCCAAGCTCACAGTCACCATCGACACCAATGTGAACAGCACCATCCTGAATCTGGAAGACAACGTACAGTCATGGAAGCCTGGAGATACCCTAGTCATTGCCAGTACTGACTACTCCATGTACCAGGCAGAAGAATTCCAGGTGCTTCCCTGCAAGACCTGTGCCTCCAACCAGGTCAAAGTAGCAGGTAGGACTTTCATGAACTCTGCCCAGGATGGGATGAATCAGAAATTGTTAGGCATAGATTAAAGTCACAACAAAATCTGTATCAGTTAGCTATGGCAATACTAATGCTGCATAACAAAACCACCCACAAAATTCCATGGCAAGAATTTATTTCTTACTTATGCACCTGTAGGTTGTTTAGGGTTCAGCTTCTCTAGAGTGATCCTGGCTCTAGGCTGAGAATTGGGGTCAGGTCAGCTCCATGTGACTCATTCCTCCCAAGACCTGTTCTTCTCATGAGAAAGGTTGAAAGCTCCTAGAATGGTGAGCAGAACCACAGGACTATTGAGGCATAGGTTGGGAACCAGCACGTGCTCTTCCCTACATTCAACTGATGAAGCAAACCATACGATAAAGCTCAACGCAAATGGGATGGGGAAGTATCAAGACAGAGGGGAAGGAGTGAATATTAGTTAGACAATAATTCAATCTACTCTACCACAAAAATTTATATCTCTTTATATAACTTCAGGTTTTTCTTTTCTTCTCTCAAATATTGACTTTGAAATCTTGTAATTCATATTGTGTGAGGTTACTGGAATCACAGATCATTACAGGTAAATAGAGACCTCAAATATAATCTAGATCTTAGCAGGGGGAACTATGTATCAGTTGGGGTTCTTTGATGGTAAGCCACAGAATCCAACTCTACTATCTTAAGCAAAAAAGTAATTTATTGGGTAGCTATTCAACTTAGAGAACTAAAGTAAACAACCAAGCTGCAAAAGAACAAGGAACAGGGAGAGTAGCTTCAGGGATTTTGGTAGCAAGAACTAAAGGGCAGCACCCTTAGGGAATCCCTGTCTTTAAGAACCAGGCTTAGTCCTCAGACATAGTGCTCAAAAGTCACCTTCCAGGAAAAGAGTATCTGATTGGGTAGGTGGCTTGTGTGCTTGCTGTTGGGCTAGGAAAGGCAAGAACTTTCATGACAGTTCTTCCAAGACTGGAAAACATGGAGAAAAGGTCATTCTCCAAAGAAAAATGGTGATATATTACCAGAAAAATAAATTAGGAATCAATCATCTCAGTCACATAAATGATACCACTCAGCAGTGTGAAGGGCAACTCTGAATGCTGTTTTATGCAAGATGCTTTTTTTGGTCACAGAATCTCACTATGTTGTCCTTGGTGGAGTGCTGTGGTATTACAGCTTACAGCAACCTCAAACTCTATTTTTTTTTTTTGCCAGGGCAGGGCTTGAATCTGCCACCCCCAGTATGTGGGGCCAGTGCCCTACTCCTTGAGCCACAGGCGCCACACCGCAACCTCAAATTCTTGAGCGTAAGCAATTCTCTTGCCTCAGCCTCCCAAGTAGTTGGGACTACAGGCACCCATCACAAGGCCCGACTATTTTTCTGTTGTAGTTGTCATTGTTGCTTAGCTGACCCAGGCTGGGTTCATACCTGTTAGCCTCGGTGTATGTGGCTGGCGCCATAACCACTGTGCTACGGGCGCTGAGCCCCAAGGTGCTCTTTACCTGGTATTTGCAGGACTCATAATATGCATGGGGAAATGCTCTTGGTCACATTCTATGAAGAATAGAAGGAAGGCATTTTGGTGGTGTTTTTTTTTTTTAATTTGTTTTTGTTTATTTTTTTGGTAGAGGCAGAATAGCATAAAAAAGCATGAAGAGCACAGACTCTGGAACCAGGTATCTGGGATTCAGTTTGTACACAGTTATGATTTAATACAGAAAAAAAAAGAATGGCAGTTATTAGCCATGTTAACTTAAACAATTATATAACTTCTTTTTACCTCAGTTTTCTCACCTGTAAAATGTAGACCATGATCATAACTACTTCATGAGATTGATGTGAAGATCAGATAAATTTATATGTGTTTGAGGTACTTAAAATAGTGCCTGACACATAGTAAGAGCTCAGTAAACACAGCTGACATTGTTATTAGCACTAGGTGCAGTAATTTAGCAACAGAATTTAAAGATAGGAAGGGACATGGCTGTCAGGCCAATGGCCGCACTTTGCATATCTTATGGCTGATCAATTTTACTCTTTTGGGATAAGAAGGAAGATGGCATTGCAAAGGGAGGAAAGTCAACTATTTCTTCTTTTTTTTTTTTTAAATTGTTGGGGATTCATTGAGGGTACAGAGAACCAGATTACACTGATGGCATTTGTTAGGTAAAGTCCCTCTTATAATTATATTCCACCCCCAAGAGGTGTGTCACACACTGGGACCCCTCCCCCCCTTCCTCCTTCCCGTTCTCCATTCCTTCATTCCCCGACCCCTCCCCACATCCTAAGTCATTAATTGTCCTCATATCAGAATTGAGTACATTGGATTCTTGCTTCTCCATTCTTGTGATGCTTTACTAAGAAGATTGTGTTTCAACTCCATTCAGGTTAATACAAAACATGTAAAGTCTCCAACTTTTTTTAATGGCTTCATACTATTCATAGTATTCCATGGTATACATATACCACAGATTGTTAGTCCATTCCTGGATTGGTGGGCATTTCGGTTGTTTCCATAGTTTGGCAATTGTAAATTGAGCTGTAATAACAGTCTAGGGCAAATGTCCTTATGATAAAAGGATCTTTTTATCTTCTGGGTAGATTCCCAGTAATGGGATTGCAGGATTAAATGGGAGGTCTAGTTTGAATTCTTGGAGGATTCTCCATACTTCCTTCCAAAAAGGTTGTATTAGTTTGCAGTCCTACCAGCAATGTAAAAGTGTTCCCTTCTCTCCACATCTAGGCCAGCATCTGCAGCTTTGAGATTTTGTGATGTGGGCCATTCTCATTGGGGTTAGGTGATATCTTAGGGTGATTTGGATTTGCATTTCTCTTGTAATTAGGAATGATGAGCATTTTTCATGTTTGTTAGCCACTCATCTATCTTCTTTAGAGAAGGTTCTATTTATCTCTTTTGCCCATTGATATAAGGGGTTATTGACTTTTTTTTAAACATTGATTGATTTGAGTTCTCTGTAAATCCTAGTTATCAAGCTTTTGTCTGATTCATAATATGCAAATTTCTTTTCCCATTCGGGTGGTTGTCTATATTTGCTTTGGTTGTTGTCTCTTTAGCTGTACAGAAGCTATTCAATTTAATTAAGTCTCATTTGTTTATTTTTATTGTTGTTGCAATTGCCACTGAAGTCTTCTTCATAAAGTCTTTCCCCAGTTCGAAAACTTCAAGTGTTTTCACCATAGTTTCTTCATGGATTTTTATTGTTTCAGGCCTTAGATTTAGATCTTTTATCCATCTTGAATTAATTTTAGTGAGTGGAGAAAAGTGCGGGTCCAGTTTCAGTCTTTTACATGTGGTTATCCAGTTCTCCCAGCACCATTTATTGAATAGGGATTCTTTCCCCCAGTGTATGTTCTTGTTTGGTTTACCATAGATTAGGTGGCTGTAATATGTTAGTTTTGTAACAAGATGAATAAAATTCTACCACACTTATCTATAATCTCAAGAAATGTCAAGGGATTGAATTCCCCACTGAAGAGGCACAGAATGTCTGATTGGATAAAAAAGCCCAAGTTATCCATATGCTGTCTGCAGGAGACACACCTAGCCTGCACACCTAGATTCGGGGTTAAGGGATGGAAAACAGTATTCCAAGCAAATGGAAATTAGAAGAAAGGAGGGGTTGCAATCTTATTCTCAGATACAAGCAGATTCAAAGCAATTAAAGTTAAGAAAGACAAAGATTATCACTTCATACTGGTCAAGGAACAACAAGAAAACATGTTGATTTTAAATATTTATGTACCCAATTTAAATGTTCCCAGATTTATGAAACAGACCTTGATGGGTCTGAGCAATATGATATCCCAAACACTATAATAGTCTGAGACTTTAATGCCCTTCTGACAGAACTAGACAGATCCTTTAAACAGAAACTAAACAAAGATGCCAAGGACTTAAATGTGACCGAGAACAAATGGGATTAATAGACACATACAGAACACACCATCCCAAAGCAAAAGAATATAGATTTTTCTCGTCAGCCCATGGCACATACTCCAAACCTCAGCAAAATTAAAGGAATAGAAATTATACCTTGTCTCTTCTGAGACCACAAGGCATTAAAATAGAACTCAACTCCAACACAAATGTTCATCCCCACACAAAGGCATGGAAAATTAAATAACCTTATGCTGAATCATAGTTAGGTTCAGGAAGAGATAAAAGAGGAAATTATTAAATTCCTCAAACATAACAACAATGAAGACATAAGTTACCCAAACCTATGGGATACAGCAAAAGCAGTTTCTGAGAGGAAAATTTATCCCACTAGATGCCTACATTCGAAAAACATAGAGCACATCAACAAATTCACAAACCAATTTATGGAATTGAAAAAAAAAAAAGAACAATTTAATCCTAAACCCAGCAGAAGAAAAGAAATAACCAAATTAAATCAGAGATTAATGAAATTGAAAACAAAAAAATAATTCAGAAAACTAACAAAACAAAAAGATGGTTTTTTGAAGAAATAAATAAAATAGATAAACCTTTGGCCAGACTAACTAGAAACAGAAAAGTAAGATCTCTAGTAACCTCAATCGGTAATGACAAAGGGGAAATAACAACAGATGCCACAGAGATACAAGAGACTCTCTCTGAATACTATAAGAAACTCTATGCCCAGAAATTTGACAATGTGGAGAAAATGGATCAATACTTGGAATTACACTCTCTTCCTAGACTTAACCAAGAAAAAATAGATCTCCTGAACAGACCAATTTCAAGCACTGAGATCAAAGAAACAATAAAAAATT